>CM031952.1:10643008-10665508 GCA_018749465.1 Paracanthobrama guichenoti | reverse complement strand
TGTAATACACATGCGTGAGCGCATAATACACATGTGTGAACCAGGGCCGTAACCACCATAGACATTGAGGGGGACAATAATTAGAAATGGCCAAATTGTCCCCCCCAATATTTGAAATTCACTTCATTACCCAGCGCTCTGGATGTTAGGATGACAAAAAGGTTTAAAACTTTTTTGGTCTGCCTCAGCGGTCTAACAGCGCTCATCAATGACAAAATGAGTGAGACGCCCAATCAAATCAAAGTTATGTTCTCTTTTGGCTCGTGCACAGTAGACCACAAAGGAATTCGAATGTTAACAGCAAATCTTGAGACTGGGAAAAGACAAAAACCTTTTTTTTTTTTTTTTTTTTTTTTTAAAGATTTCCTTTAGTGTCATGTTCAATTTCATGAGAATCCATGAGTCTGTTTCAACAAAGGGCTCCTTGTAGTGATTCAGTGTTTTGAAGGCCTTGAGTGTTTTAACTCTCTTGAAACATAAAAAGTCCTAGACGTTTGTTCTTAAGGGTCTTGATTAATGAAATCAAGTGTGTGCTGACACTGATGGAACGAGGTGCATTTACAGGGCAAGCCGACTGGCTGAAGCTCAAATGCATTCGTTTTATCAATCCAGCAGAGAGCCCTCAGAAAAAATCCCAATCTTATCAACAAACACTGGCATTTTTGTTGTAGTTTGATTTGTGATACGTGATGATGCAAAAAATGCAACCTTGAGGCTTTGAGGGGAGAAAAACAGCCCTCACATTCGATCGTGTTTACATCGCCGGTGTCCTTGAATGACTCTTTCCCATGTTAGTCTCTTTGTTTGACTTTCATTAGGTGGTGCTAGATAAGATTTATGTTGTGTATGTGTGTGAACAGCAAATGTACTGTGGAGTAAGTGTGCACATCCTCCATGTTTGCCCTCACATTAGTCAGAATGGGCTGATTAAAGGGGATGTCTAATGCTATTTCCTGCATTCGGCCTTATTCACACTGTTCAAGAGTTGATTCTCATGATAAACATGGACAAAGCTTCAGAACATGAGTTGGACGTGTGCTGGAGTATTTCTGTGACAAACACACTCCTTCAGGATTCAAACAAGTTTCGGAAACTATTTTTCGAGTATGGCCCTGTATGATGTCATATAGGGTGGAACTCCTTATATGGGCACTTCTCCTGGATGAGCACACACACACACACACACACACACACACACCACCCAGAGTGTGTGTGTGTGTGTGTGTGTGTGTGTGTGTGTGTGTGTGTGTGTGTGTGTGTGTGTGTGTGTGTCTTTAGCTCCGCCCACTGCACGCCTCCACGAGCTCGGCTGTTTTCAGGAAGAATCAGTACAGTGTATCTGTCTTTTATAAATCTGATAAACTAAAGACTCTTGGGAGATATGAAGGATCAACACTACTCTATAGATTAACATGAGACTGGCACAAACTGTGTGTGTGTTATGAGCCCTTTAATTTACTGTAGTGTGCTTGAGCTCTCTTTGCGTATACTTCCATATAAAAAGAGAGAGCACTCTCTCACAGAGTAAATTTTTAGATCTAATTTGAGTGACACTCACTCAATGCGTTCCGGCACTTCTTTGCTGAAAGGTTTAGAAGGTCGTACCACTCATGGGAGGATCTAAACATATCTTATTTGTTATATTATCAAGCTTATCATTTCATGATTTCATCCTCACTCTATTTTTATTTTACCTCTGTTCTATTCCTGCTGATTTTTTCCCTCTAATTCTTGTCAGATATCAGTGATCTAATTGCAAATTAGGAAAGTGTTGGTCCTATAATCTCTGATGTGTATGTGAAGTTTCAGCTCAAAATACCCCACAGATAATTTTTATATCATATTTAAATTGTCACTTTTTGAGGGTGAGCAAAAAACATGCAATTTTTGTGTGTTCCTTTCAATGCAAATGAGCTGCTGCTCCCTGCCTCGTTTCAGAAAGAGGGAGGGGCTTCAAGAGCTCGTGTTAGCAGCTCTGATTACCTCACACAGACACACACTGAAAATGTCCGAAACTGTTCAGCCTTTTATGATCAAACCGGAGTCAGACAATGATGGAGAGACTCAAGAAGAAGAGACAGCATGTAGAATGAGACAGGACGTTTCTGAAGGGATAGAGGATGAATTTATGAGTTAACGATCTTCAGTCATTGATTAGCATATTCTGTCATGATAATCTATAAACCGCTGGTGTGGGAACTGTTGTGAGATGAGCAGAGAATATCTGCTGATGAAGAGAGAACAGTGATAGTTTAGTTTAATTACGATTATAACTTATGATGTCATCTTGCTTTATGACATGCTATTGCATTTGTGTTCGTACTGTATCAATAAATGTGAAAGACGGACGACAGCTTGAACGACTCCCAAATGTGCTCGACTACAACTCTTCCTCTTCTCAACATGTTCCCGGGGGCGGGGTTATGTAAATGTTAGGGTTAGTGATATCACTAACTCGTTGTAGTCCCTACAGACCTCCCTTTGCTTTGAGCGTCGTAACTTTGCAGATGTTGTTTATGCTCAAACAGCGACACTACACACTCACTAAAGTTAAAAATATGAAATCCTAATAAACCACCCCTTGAATGTTTAATAGGTGTGAATGGAGAGATGGCTTCAGAATGAATGTTTAATGATGTTTTAGAGAGGTATATTGTCAAAAACAGAACCAGGCAACATCATGTAATTATCACTTTTAGAGCCTTTCCTTTCTAATACATTAGCATAAGAACTGTATCTCCTGTACTGTGTTTAACTTGATAAAGTATGAAAGTTTGTTCTGTTGTCTCTCTCTGAGTGTCCACTAATTCGCTCTCTAAACTGACCCATTTTTGAATGAGTCAGAGATCATGCATACGGCCTGACTTCAGCCCTTGTGATCCCGTGTGACATTTCTTAACCTTGTGACTCTGGTCCGGTGTGAGAGGAGGGAAACAAGCTGACCATGCTAATTCTGATGATTGTGTTTACATCAAATGTTTCGTTTCCTGCTTCATGGCCTCGCCTCAGGATCAGGTGCAGTCTGTGATGAGGATTCAGATGTGGAGATGTTGGCAAACACATCTGGGGATTAAGGGCGGATGAAGTGCATTACAGAAAACAATGACCGATGTGATTGTCCTCAGCCCTCACAGTCGATTAAAACACCATCTGTTCATCCTCTATGCACCTCAGAACCTCTTTCTGCCTCCATTTAATGGACTTGACGTGGGTTATTATTTTAAATATCTTGCAAATGAAGGTAGAAGTAACTCACAAAGAATTAGGGTTACAAATGGTGAAACCAAACCCATGCATGCCTCATTTACAGACCCGGCTGAGTAATATCTGTTAATTCCAGGCTCTGTGAGGGGTTGTGTGTGAGACTCGGGCTAGCGGGAAAGCTGCAGCGGGGGACATGCATTGCCTGGAACTCAACGGATTTTGAGTCAGACAGAGGTCGCAAAACTGGCCCCACTTTCCCTTAACCTCCTTACCGTCACTCTCAACAGACAGCAAACATGTCCGAGTCAGAGGTCACAAAACCGTGAGACATTATGCTCTTGAAAGTCCCAGTCGGGTCAGTGGTTCAAAAATTTCACCGGCCCCACCACATAATAAATTCATAAATGAAATAAAATAGGCCGAATTATTGTTTTAGTTGTTTTTGATCCATGTAACCTTATTTAATAAGGTTATGGCACTAAAAACTACAAGCCTAACTCATATAAATATAAATAAGACAGTAATACAGTAAGAGCAAATAATCAAAGTACAAGCAATTGCACAAATAAATACAACCGAACAAATGAAATAAATGTAGGTATAAACTAGATTTTCAGGTACAGAAATATTAAAATGTAAAATATCACTGCATAGTCTTCACTGTATAAATATAGATTAACCCATATTAAAGTTATTCAGTCAACAGACGGCAGCAGGAATATTAGGCTGCTGTCACTTTAAGAGCTGCACGGATCAATTATACTGTTACACAAGCATTTTATCTCATGTTTATGTTCACTTAAGACATAGCTTTTCAACTGTTTACGATGATACTGGACAAAACGGGCATTTTGACAGAATTGTGTGTGAATATGTCCGGTTAAGCTCAGGAAGGCGTGAAGGAGTATTGGAGCGCTGTGAGATGTGGTGTTCTGGGTGTGCACTTTGGATGTGTTGCACACGCAAAACTTATCACACAGCGTGTGAGTACCAAACTGAGAGACACTGGTGCTTTTGCGTCTACTTTCGCAGGTACTGCGCTTCATCTGTCCCTCGGGTCATTTTGACCAGAAATTAATAAATAAAAATAATAATAATTGTGTTCATCAGAGTGGTCCAAGACCTTAAGACTTTTGTCGCACTTGAACCACGAATACACACACATTTTTTTAATGGATTCGAGGAATTTGGTTAAAAATTTTTTTTAAATCAGTCACTCATGGGTCAATTTGACCCCCTTAGGAATTAATGGAATGAAAAACCTACAAAATGCTCAAAATTAAAACTAAACTTTACCAAAATGATTTCATAATATCTACATGTGTCTCTGAATACATACTGAAGTTAACTGACTTTAGGACCCAGAGGAACAGCTCATCCACTCCATATAGAGCTATAAGAGTCATGAATCATCTTATATTATTATTTTTCCACAAGAGGTCGGCAGATGTGTGATATTCTGAGCTTAATTAAAGGTGGGGTAAGTGGTATTTCAAAACTGCTTTAGTGTCTCGGCCGAGTACCAAAACAAACTGATAGCCAATCAGCAGTAAGGGGCGTGTCTACTAATGACGGGGAGAAGAGAGTGCTCAGTGCACACGACACACAGGATGGACATTAGCCGAGCGACGACAGAAAGAGAGATCTGGAAGATGTATGTGGAACAAAAGAAGGCTTACGATCAGGCAAGAAGTACGACCCGTGTAAATATCGGACAGATATTTATATCCCTCAAGGAGCGAAGGCCGAGGTTGCTTTATTTCTTCTCGAAACGCGAGTAACACTGGTTTTGTTTTGTTTCACAGAACTAATATATGCTAGCTTTTGCTTGAATATGCTTGTGTCATGTTCACTTGTTTGTCCATTTGCGATCGTATCGTCGTTCACTTCAGCGACGATAAAGACGGGTTAATTTCCACATCCCATAAACCACTGTCCGTTTCAAGCGTCAGCTCTCAGTGTGTCCGAACAGTAAGATAATAGACTCCTAATATATGTGTTTGTTTCCTTTGGGTCCTCTTTTCAGTCTCGATATAACCCTCTAATCTTGTCATAATTGTAATATATTCATTAGTTGGACTGTTGTGCTTGTGCTATCGAGTTGTTCATGAGAACTGTGTTTGTGTTTTTGGGATTTAAGGGATGACTTTTTCACTGAACATTCGACCTAGATTACCATAGTAACACACATTTTGAAATAAACATCGGTTACCATGAAATGTTGAGTTTTAAGTTGAAAGAATGTGCTTAAATTATATTATTTATTGATAGAATCTAGTAATTTTAAAGGAAATTAAAAAATTACATAAAAAATGAAATGAAATAAGCTTTCTGGACCAAAAAAAAGTATAATTTTAGGGCTGATTTGAGGGACGCGTTAAGTTGGCAAGGCCTAAAAGCACACGCAAACGTGTTGTTTGTGTACTTAAGATCTGAAAGTGAGTGTTCATATCAGAAAGCAGATATTGCAACATATTGCAATGTTTTTGTCCATGTGTGAATGTGCATGTGTCTCTGTGTTTTGTGTAATGCATATGTTGGAGTTTAAGGTCGTGGGATCATACCAGGTTTCTTGGACTGAGTTTATTTTTCCTCGGCTACCGCTGATAAAATGCAGCTGTCCAAATGTGTCTGTGAGTGGCGAGCGAGCCGCTGAGGGCCGAACGCATCAGCCTTGCACAGCGTCCAGCCATCCGCAGGCCAAACAGATAACGGGTCTGTCCTCCGCCAACCCCTGGGTCGAGAAAACACCCGTTCGCCACCCGCACGCTTGCACAGATACATTGTTCCTCCTGGGTTATGTAAACATAAGGGAAATTAGATAATTAATTCTGTTAGATGGAAACCTGTTAGGCTTGTGATGTGGTGCTCTGTCCTTAGTTCCCTTTTCCTGGGATGAAGCTTTCTAAGGCCAAAGAAATGCCTACAGCAAGAACAATGACGCATGTCATTGTAAGCGTGTGGTCAAGTTGAACACAAAGGGATAGTTCACCCCAAAAAGGAAAATCTGTTCCAAATGTGTTTTTCTTCTGTGGAACACAGTTTTTAAGAATCCAATAAAATCCAATGTGATCCACATCAACACTGGACACTACTGACTTTGTCCAGTGTTGTTTTGGACCCCACTGTCTTTCAATGTATGGATAATAACATTCTTCAAAATACACTATATTGCCAGGAGTATTGGGACGCCCCTCCAAATCCCTGAGTTCAGGTGTTCAATCCCTTCATGGCACAGGTGTATAAATCAAGCACTAGGCATGCAGACGCTTCTACACACATTTGTGAAAGAATGGCTCGCTCTCAGGAGCTCAGTGAACTCAAGCGTGGTACCGTGATAGGTTGCCACCTGTGCAATAAGTCCATTCCTGAAATTTCCTCACTACTAAATATTCCACGCTCAACTGTTAGTGGGATTATAACAAAGTGGAAGGGATTGGGAACAACAGCAACTCAGCCACAAAGTGGTAGGCCACGTAAAATCACAGAGCGGGGTCAGCACATCCTGAGGGTCACAGTGCGCAGAAGTCACCAACTTTCTGCAGAGTCAATAGCTCCAGACCTCCAAACTTCTGTGGCCTTCAGATGAGCTCAAGAACAGTGCGGAGAGAGCTTCATGGAATGGGTTTCCATGGCCGAGCAGCTCATCCAAGCCTCACATCACCAAGTGCAATGCAAAGCGTGGGATGCAGTGGAGTAAAGCACACCGCCACTGGACTCTAGAGCAGTGGAGACGTGTTCTCTGGAGTGACCAATCACGCTTCTCTGTCTGACAATCCCATGGACGAGTCTGGGTTTGGCGGTTGCCAGGAGAACGGGACTTGCCTGACTGCATTGTGCCAAGTGTAAAGTTTGGTGGAGGGGGAATTATGGGGTGGGGTTGTTTTCCAGGGGTTGGGCTTGGCCCCTTAGTTCCAGTGAAAGGAACTCTTAATGCTTCAGCATACCAAGACATTTTGGACAATTTCATGCTCCCAACTTTGTGGGAACAGTTTGGGGTCGGCCCCTTCCTGTCCCAACATGACTGCGCTCAAAGCGTCGGTCCATAAAGACATGGATGAGCGAGTTTGGTGTGGAGGAACTTGACTGGCCTGCACAGAGTCCTGACCTCATCCCGATAGAACACCTTTGGGATGAATTAGAGCGGAGACTGGAGCCAGGCCTTCTCATCCAACATCAGTGCCTGACCTCACAAATGCGCTTCTAGAAGAATGGTCAAAAATTCCCATAAACACACTCCTAAACCTTGTGGAAAGCCTTCCCAGAAGAGCTGAAGCTGTTAGAGCTGCAAAGGGTGGGCCGACTCCATATTAAACCCTACGGATTAAGAATGGGATGGCATTAAAGTTCATGTGCATGTGAAGGCAGGCGTCACAAAACTTTTGGCAATATAGTGTGTCTTTATGTTCTGCAGAAGAAATACAGGTTTTGAATGACATAAGAGCTATATAAATGTCAGACTAAATTGAACTTTCTCAGCAAAATTCTACTGTTGCTATGCCATGAAACTATAGTTGAAACTGACCACAGAAGAAGACCAGTTCATGCTATTACCTTCTATAGCACCCCTTGTGGCAGTAGTGAGAATGCATTCACATACTTGCGTTTAGGGTCTATACAAGGAAGGAATAACTTCTGCTTTGGTGTCAGAGGACTGTTATTCTGTCTGAGCATGATAAAGTGCACACATTCTCCCTTCTTCAGTTTGGTCTTGCTCAAATGAATGGGGTCAGTGTGGGAGTGGATCAAGAAAAATGTGATCTTTCCCCTATCCCTTTGAAAAGAGCATTTGTTTAGTTTGAACTGTACAGTCTCAACTAACACTTTCCTGTATTGTTGAAGTTATTCTTGGTCAGACATGGAGGGCCAGCATTTCCTCTGGGTCCTTTCTTTTTTTAGAATATCACATGCAAGTCTGATATGTAGGTCGTATCAGAAAACTATTATTCCTTTAGCTCGTCGGATGGCCTTCATTCTCTCCCAACTAGATCAGTTCATAGACACCCCTGAGACCAGCTGAGAATGAGGGTCAGAAACAACCCCAAAATAAACGCCTGCTTCACTGAAAGTGTCAATATTTTTAGAGCTAGAGGTTAAACCCTTGATTAAAGAAAGAACTGGAGCCGGTTAAATTTGATGGGAATTCTTTTTGTCCTATGTTTTTCTGGTTTAATTTTTTTTTATTTTACTGCATGAGCAAAAATATTTTGCAATTATGTATTTTCAACTTTGATGTTAATACTTAAAGGCACAGTATGTAATTTTTCATCTCTTATTCAGAACAAAGGCATGTCTTGACTCTTGAGTGGGCGGAGCTTTTATTCTGCCGCGAGCGCTTCCTCTTCTTCCGCTCATGCGTGTTTGATCATATCACACACATGTGAGTGTGTTAAAGTGATGTTTTAATGCTACTCTGTGCGTTGGCTCGGCGCTACTATGAGACACTTGTTCACACTGCAGTGAGCGAGATCATATTAGGCATGGTAAAACATGGCACTCTGTGCGGTAAATCAACAACACCAGATTTACACAATCAGACTAACTGTGTTGAGCTGGAGAACAATCATTAGTTTCTGTCCATCAATGATCCAAACAGTGTCTAATAAAACACATCAGATATTAAAGCGGCTTTGTGTTGCCATGGTTACTACACAATTAACACCGGAGGGGAACGCGGGATGATGTCACTGATAGGCGACGCACACACGGCCGTGTCCTGGTTACAATCACTGATTTCTCTGGATTTAAACATTCTTGGAAACATTTGGGATAATGTACACGTCAACACAATATAGAACACTGCTCTAGTGGATATTTTAATCCAAAAATCTTACATATTGTGCCTTTAATGCTGGTACTGAATGGTATTTACATGATACTCCAAATTATCTTGGTATATGTATACTTTCGAGACAATAATTGACCCTGCCGCACTGAGGTTAGCCTGTCTATTCACTTTGTACAGACATTTTGTAGCTCTGAAATCAAAGACTAAAATAGCGCGTCCATGGATTGCTGAGTGAGATCTCTGTCTACTGGCTCTCTTGTGTAATTGGAGCCTTCAATCAATAAGAAAGCATGAGATCAGCACTCGCTGGATTTCTGAACTGAACAACCTCATCAGGACATGTATTCCTCCCAAACCATCCATACACTATAAAAAAACTCAATTGGATAAACACAGTAAATAAGTTTAGTTTACTATAAGCAACAAAAATGACCTTTTCTTCTTCTTCTAAAGACATGGTTCCAGTGTAAAGCCAACTATCATTGGTGGAATGTTGATGTTAGTTGATGATGTTCATGAGTTTTTAAAGAACCGTTTCTCACGCGATAAAGAGGCATTTATATTGCTATCTGTCTGGAATTTAATGCATTGCTGATGGCCTTTTGAACTTCGATGGTATGTTAGTCACGTCTTCACTTTTTGAAGCTATTGTTGCGGCATTCATGTTTTCAGTTTCCCTCTAAGGGTCAAATGCCAATGCTGAAGTTTATCTGTGGTCATTTTCTGCATATTGTCAGTGAGGCTGTGTTCAAAGTGGCATACTATCATACTACTCTTACTATTTCTGCACTATCCAGTATGCGCTTAGTATGCACATTTTCTGTATGCATGGAATACCCAGATGACTAACTATATTTGCCAGCATCTGTGTAGTGTAGTGTCGCTGTTTGAGCATGAAAAACATCTGCAAAGGTACGACGCTCAAAGCTCAAAGCAAAGGGAGGCATTTTCTTTTACAGAAATCTCTTTTTAAGGACTACAACAAACGGCTGGTAGGGACTACAACGAGTTAGTGACATCACTAACCCTAACATTTACATAACCCCGCCCCCGGGAACATGTTGAGAGAGGAAGAGTTGTTGTAGTCGAGCACATTTGGGAGTCGCTCAAGCTGTCGTCCGTCTTTCACATTTATTGATACAGTACGAACACAAATGCAATAGCATGTCATAAAGCAAGATGACAGCATAAGTCATAACCGTAATTAAACTAAACTATCCCTGTTCTCTCTTCATCATCTTATCATGACAGAATATGTTAATCAATGACTGAAGATCGTTAACTCATAAACTCATCCTCTATCCCTTCAGAAACGTCCTGTCTCTTCTTCTTGAGTCTCTCCATCATTGTCCGCCTCCGGTTTGATCATAAAAGGCTGAACAGTTTCAGACATTTTCAATGTGTGTTTCTGTTTCAATCTCTGCTCTTGTTTCTGTTTCTATTTCCATTTCCTTCCCTGTTTTAACACCTTTTTGTTGTTGTTGCATCCGTTCCAATTTATGTTCCCCGTGTCATTGTTCCATTAACAATCGTTCCCCTTTCTGTTTCAATCCCAATTACTATTTCTATTGTTTCATGTTTGTTTCTGTTTCAATTCCTGTTCTTGTTTCCATTTCTATTTCCATTTCCTTTCCTTTTTCTACAAAAACTTTTTTACTGTGTCCAGTTGTATTGACATTCCCATTTCTATTAATAAAATTGTCCCTTTCTGTTTCAATTCCAATTACTGTTTCCATTTCCTCTTTCCTGTTGTTTCATGCTTGTTTCTGTTTCAATTCCTGTTCTTGTTTCCATTTCTATTTTCATTTCCTTCCGTTTCTACTTAAACTTTTTGTTGTTGTATCCGTTCCAATTTCTTTTCTGTGTCCAATGCTATTGACATTCCCATTTCCATGAACAACTTTTCTCTTTCTCTTTGAATTCCAATCACTTTTTCCATTCCTATTTCTATTTTATTGTTTTTTTATTTTATTATTCTGTTTCCACTCCAATTTCCATTTCCATTCCACTTTCCATTTATGTTTTTCCTTCCCTTTATTCATGTTTGTTTCTGTTTCAATTTCTGTTCTTGTTTCCATTTCTATTTCCTTTCCTGTTTCCATTAAAACTTGTTGTTGTTGTTGTATCCGTTTTCCAATTTCTGTTCCTGTGTCCAGTCCTATTGACATTCCCATTTCCATTAACAATTTTTCCCTTTCTGTTTCAATTCCAATTACTATTTCCATTCCCACACACTTAGAGGTACTTACTCATGGAATGTCTCTTCACAGGCATCTATTTCCATGCATGACAGTAAAATAGGATTTCTGGGAATGACTTCTTAGCTCTTTCCAGTATGTCAAAGCTTAGCTTTCCAAAAATAATGACAGGCTGTTTTCACTTTATGCCACACATGCTGGTCAAAAAGAAACACGTTCACAAAAGAATCAACCACACCACAGAAACCCCACAGAGAGGCTTTAAACGAACAGATGATAATGAGAAGAAATGATAGAAAAGACCCTGTTTTAGATGGCTCTATCTCTCTCATTAAATCTCATATCCATGAGTTTGTGGTCGCAGAAGGTTTTGTGATGTCCTGCTTCTGTGGCCTCTGGAAGCGTGAGCTAGAATGTCTGGAGAAGGAAATGATACAATGTTTAAAATGTATCTTTGTGTTTTTGTTTAAAATATTTGAGGCTTTGTTACAGATTATTTTTAAAGGTGGTTTTGATAACTATGTAGAGACGTACAACATTAGAAAATAGCATGCGGTTTCCATGTCAGCAAAATGATTGCAAAGCCAATGGTTTTGTCTGTTGTACAAAGAGACTCTTCTTCGAGGAGGTTTGACTCTGTTGTGATTGACCGTGTCAGGCGTCGGTCTCTAGCTCGAGTGAGTAAGTGTCGGACCGGCTTCACATTGAGTGTTTATAAAGGACTCAGGTTTACCTTGGGCTCCCAGTGCAACAGGGCCATTATCAGGAGTCACGTCACGTTACTGTTATTGAGCAGTCTTGGGGAAGTGTGTGGATGTGTATAATGGGGCCCTGGGGGACCCTGGAGGTCAGAGGTCATGCCACTCTTGGCCTTGAAATGCCCTCTCACATAACCTCGCTGGCGTCGAGCACTGCGTGTGTTTGAAAGTGTGTTGAAAGCCCCAGTGCTTAAAGCGATAGAAAATTCTGTCATTAATTCCTCACCCTCATGTTGTTTCAAACCTTTTGGAATTTTTTTTTAAAGAAATGTATTATACGTTTTAAAATAAATTATTTGTCCTATTATTGCTGAAAATTATTGTCCTATTATGGCTTTCCTGTAGCTCAAACAATAAGAGCGTGGCGCTAGCAACGCCAAGGTCATGGGTTCGATTCCCAGCAAAGCAAGAACTGACAAAGTGTAAAAATGTGTACCTTGAATGCAGTGTAAGTCGCTTTGGATGAAAGCATCTGCCGAATGCATAAATGTAATGTAAATGAAAACTAATTAATTGATTTAAGTGAATTTAGGCATCACCGCATGTACATTATAATAAATGGATATTAATTTTGAGATTAGCTAAAGATTACATTTAACAGATTTTTAAAATGAGTTTATGTGTTTGAGTTTGTTACTTTAGTTGAGTTTTAGGTTAATGTAAATGGGTCATTCCGTGTCAAATCAACCAAATTTCGGAAACTTCCCCGGCTCAGATGTTAGATTTTGTAAATATTTTTTCTGTAGAAAGACAGACAGAAATAGTGAGGGTCAAAATGACATTTGGAGCCAATTTACAGGCGTGTAAAAATGACTTTAGGAAGATGGCAGCATCATTATTTTATCCTCACACAGAGATTGGTAGATCTGTTAGTGAAATCTGTTGACTTTATCAATCTGTGCTGCATTATATGCCAACGGTGAGCGCTCAAACACGGGGAAAAAGCACTTCTTGTGTTATTTGCCTCAAGTTTGCATGCCTGTAAGTCAAAAGAATTTTAATATTTTGTCTTTCATCACTATTTATGTCTGTCTTTCTACAGAAAATAATATTAACAAAATCAAATATTTGAGTCGGGACCTCTGATTGAGTCGACACGGAATGACCAAAATGTAAGAATTAGAAATCAACAGTTAAATATCCAATAACCAATATTACAGTTTATTTTGCATCTCTAATTAATAGTGTGACATGGTGACTATTTAGGTCAAGCTGCTTTAGAAGATGGCCGTTTATGTAGACAGCAAGGCAGATCAATAAATACGTTCTCTGAATAAATGCTCTTTAATCTTGTGTTCAGTTCTGTACTGTGTGCTTGTGTGTTCACAGGGAAGGTCCTTCCGGGGGGGGGGACATGAGGGAGAGACACTGAGGTGATGTGAACGAAATGGAGAGCATGTGTTCTGCTCTGAGTCTTTAGGTTGATGGTTACTGGACATCAGGTGTTCTGACCGGTCCTGCATTGACCATGAAGAACCAACTTCTAAATGCTTTGTGGCACCATTGAATTTTCCATTCTATGCAACGATAAAACCGGTATGGTATTCAGATTTACAGGGATTATTCCATGGTTAAGTGCTATTGTTAGACCTGACACAGAGCAGAATGCCTAACCATGGTAAAATCCTCATTACTAACCGTTTGCAAAAAATGTCTAGCATAGTTTGTTTACTGCAAAAAAATTGGCTATTGACGTCCCGTCTCCCTCTTCTATTATCACGGGATGCATTTGCCACTCCTGACAGTAGATATTGATGTAAGTAGGTCTAATGTTTATAGATGTCAGGTCCTCGACTCGAGGAGAGTTTATCTGTAGTCGATGCCTCCACACTTTCATGAGACCATGGCATTCCAATTTATCCTGCACTATATGGAATCAAAATAACACAGATTTGTTGGGACAGGTGACTAAAATCTGTTAAATATATTTGACAGCTTATCTTAATACCTCACTGGGGACTGTACATTGTATTCATAATAATTAATTAATAAAAATTTTTTTAATTCAGTTTAAACTCATTTTTACACTACATTGTCAAAATTTCTACATTAAAATTAAAATTGATATTCCAAATATTCCAACCTCTGTTTTTTTAACAAATTGTTTTGATGTTTACATTGAAGAACAATGGAAAAGTAGCGCGGTGGAATGGGAAACCGTTCTGTGTCTTCTCTACATGCACCACAGAAACACTGAAACGCATCCAAAGCCAGCGGAAGGATTGAACCCCCAACACATCTCACTCTGAGAATTAATATTCTGTAATGTTGTATTATCTTTAGAGATGCTTAAGGGCTTACAGACCACATTGATCTCAAATTTTCATTTCATCTGGACTAATCTAATCCACTCACTGTGACGTCCCTATGACCTACAAAAACACATCCCCAAACTGTGTGTGTGTGTGTGTGTGTGTGTGTGTGTGTGTGTGTGTGTGTGTGTGTGTGTGTGTGTGTGTGTGTGTGTGTGTCAAAATAGCAGTGCACATTTGACTCTGTCATTCCTTCCTTATTGAATGAGCGTTTTTGTCTCGGCCACATCTCACAGGATAGGGGAAATGTTTTTCCAAGTGTCCACTAGCTTGTTTTCCATTCCCTTAGGCCATAATGCTTTACCAAGTTGTGTGTGTGTGTGTGTGTGTGTGTGTGTGTGTGTGTGTGTGTGTGTGTGCAGTGTGCAGTGTGTGTGCAGTGTGCAGTGTGCAGTGTGCAGTGTGTGTGTGTGTGTGTGTGTGTGTGTGTGTGTGTGTGTGTGTGTGTGTGAGTGAGAGTGAGAGAGAGTCTGCAATCTGCATGCTTTTTTCTGGGTGGGTGTTTGGTGGCATGCATGCTTGCACATTAATATTAATTGCATTCAGCCTCTTTTTCAATTGTCTTTTATTAAAATCCAGTCAATCAAATCCTCTCAATCAAATAAATATGGATGGAATGGACTCTTAATGCATTATATTTGTGCTCATTTCCACTGCACACATGCCCATGTTGTTAGGGTAATACTTCACTGTTTGCCCGTTTCTATTAGTACGCCGTGTGTGTGCATGTGACCGTGTGCGTGTGACCGTGCGTGTGTGTGTGTGTGCGTGTGACCGTGTGCGTGTGACCGTGCGTGTGTGTGTGTGTGCGTGTGACCGTGTGTGTGTGACCGTGCGTGTGTGTGTGTGTGTGTGTGTGTGTGTGTGTGTGTGTGTGTGTCTGTATATGTGAAGCTTGAAAGTGAAAGTGCATGCATAGCTGTTGGGTCTGCCTGGGTCAGCTGTGTGTGTGTGTGTGTGTGTGTGTGTGTGTGTGTGTGTGTGTGTGTGTGTGTGTGTGTGTGTGTGTGTGTGTGTGTGTGTGTGTGTGTGTGTGTGCGTGTGTGTGTGTGTGTGCTCATGTCAGCATACAGCAGCTGTGACCTATGCATCTATGAAATGCAAAAATATTTGAATATTGAAAAAATCGAATCTTTGACATCCAAGGTTCAAACATAAAAAGGAAAGTCCACTGATTCCAAATCTATCATTTTAAAACTCGTTTCCAACCTGTCGTCAAAGAGTTTTTCTTTATAAAGATAGTTTCAACATTTCAATATGTATTTTACATTCACTTGATTCCCTCAAATAATCTGCAAACATAATAAAATTAATGAAATATTCTCAGTGTCACTGTCTTTAGGGGGAAATCTCTCCATCTGTGCAGTAAATTCATAGATGATATACAGTACAAGCCGATGTAGAATCCAAAACATTGATTTTTATTTTTAATCAGAAATTGTGAAAATGTGTGTGCATGTGTGAACTTTATAAAACACATAAATCTGTGTTAACAGCCAGGAATATACCGATCAGGCATAACATTATGATCACTGACAGGTGAAGTGAATAGCACAGATTATCTCTTCATCACCTGTTAGCGAGTTTGACAAGGGCCAAATTGTGATGGCTAGACGACTGGGTCAGAGCATCTCCAAAACTGCAGCTCTTGTGGGGTGTTCCCGGTCTGCAGTGGTCAGGATCTATCAAAAGTGCTCCAAGGAAGGAACAGTGGAGAACCGGACACAGGGTCATGGGCGGCCAAGGCTCATTGATGCACGTGGGGAGCGAAGGCTGGCCCGTGTGGTCCGATCAAACAGACGAGCTACTGGAGCTCAAACTGCTCAAGAAGTTAATGCTGGTTCTGATAGAAAGGTGTCAGAATACACAGAGCATCTCAGTTTGTTGCGTATGGGGCGGCATAGCCGCTGACCAGTCAGGGTGCCCATGCTGACCCCTGTCCACCGCCGAAAGCACCAACAGTGGCACGTGAGCATCAGAACTGGACCACGGAGCAATGGAAGAAGGTGGCCTGGTCTGATGAATCACGTGTTCTTTTACATCACGTGGATGGCCGGGTGCGTGTGCGTGGCTTCCTGGGGAACACATGGCACCAGGATGCACTATGGGAAGAAGGCGAGCCGGCGGAGGCAGTGTGATGCTTTGGGCAATGTTCTGCTGGGAAACCTTGGGTCCTGCCATCCATGTGGATGTTACTTTGACACGTACCACCTACCTAAGCATTGTTGAGACCATGTACAGCCTTTCATGGAAATGGTATTCCCTGGTGGCTGTGGCTCTTCCAGCAGGATAATGCTCCTGACACAAAGCACAAATGCTTCAGGAATGGTTTGAGGAGCACAACAACGAGTTTGAGGTGTTGACTTGGCCTCCAAATTCCCCAGATCTCAATCCAATCGAGCATCTGTGGGATGTGCTGAACAAACAAGTCCGATCCATGGAGGCCCCACCTCGCAACTTACAGGACTTAAAGGATCTGCTGCTAACATCTTGGTGCCAGATACCACAGCACACCTTCAGGGGTCTAGTGGAGTCCATGCCTCGACGGGTCAGCAAAAGGGGGACCAACACAATATTAGGTCATAATGTTATGCCTGATCAGTGTACAGAGGAAAAAGCCAGTGTCAGGCTAGAGGGATTATGAGGATGCACATGCATCTGTGTCTTCTGATTAGACAGCCTGTCAGTACAGAACCTGATAAAACACAGAGTGATGTTTCCAAACTCTCTGGCACTTCAGGCATGTGTTGTGCTGGGAAAACTCACTGAGGCTAATCTGAGGACAGGCAGGGGACGCACAAACAAAAGGTGCAACGATGTTGTATGTCTGCATATGTGTGGAAATGCTTGTGTAAGTCCAATTAGACTCCTCTTGTGTGGTATTTAGATCTGATTAAAAAAAATAATGCTCAATAAACAGAGACTGCATGTTTTGCAGGCAGTAAAAACAGAAAGCTCTTGGCTCAGCAGTTAACAGAACATCGCATTTAAAACCACACGTTGCTATTACAGTGAGACACTATAGAGACTCTCCAGCGTAAAACTGTCGGGTGTTTGTAATATCTGGAGAGACTTTTGAGGGTCTCAGAGATTCCACTCCAGTAGGATGTCAATTTAGTTTGTTTCTAAACGAAGGTCGCTTAATTATCCTGCTGTGCAAGTGTTGAGTGCGTTTAATTGGACTGCTAATTCAGCAGTCTGAGCTTTGGCAGACAGCCCACTCTGTTCCTACAACAAACCGCACACACACATCAACCCTCCCGTGGAATTGTTGGCATCGGGGCGTGTTTTCCAGTCGACTGTGGCACTCGCTCTCGCCCACTTGGGTGGCACTAAGATTCCCGGGCCCCCTCTTTCTAGTATTCCAGTAGTGCTTTTGTTCTGGATGTGTTAGTTTAATGAGTTATGGTGTTTATTATTCTTATTATTTTGTTTATTATTTTACCATGTCATACCTTAAATATCCCTTTTAATACTTTTTATTTATAATATACATATAAATATAAATGTATTTATTTTTACTCATTTTAAATGTTTTGTTTAAATTTATTATTTCATATTTTTAAAATTTCATGTTTTTATATATATATATATATATATATAAAATGCATTTTCTAATTATGTAATATATTTTGTTAATTGTGACAGCACTAATAAATATATGTGCTGTCAAAATTAGTGTATTAACGCATGTGATAATTTCTTTTATTTTAACGCATTAAAAATATTTAACAATTTACGATCATCCATTTTTTTCTGTCATCCTTTGGCTAGCATTACATTATATGATCACACTCTTATTAATGCAAATGCTTTTAAACCATTTAAGCGCGACAAGACAGAAGAGAACGCGCCGTCTGTGAATGTCCTGACTATGACACACACACACACTTTCCTCTGCCTTTTGGCCCCTTGCTGAGTGTTTTGTAGTTGATGCTGTGTTTGTGGTTTTGGTCTGTGTGAGACTGTCTGTCTATTTATAGTTCAGACATCAGTAAATCCTCCTCAGAAATGCAGCCCTAGCTTAAACCTCCTCTTTACCTCATAGTCTAGTAAAGGCTTAAATGGGCTCTCTGCAATATTCTCTAATGGAGGCTGTGTACATTTATCTGTATTTGTGTGCGTGTGTGTGTGTGTGTGTGTCCGCATGTTGGACATAAATTAGGTCTTTGTAATGCACTGTAATGTGTACATTTATCTTCATTTGTGTAAGAGGATGCTGTGGTCTGGGAATGACCTGATCACGGTTTACTCTAGACAGGAAAAAAAGAAAAGAACAACAACAACAAAACTGTAATATTGATCCTTAAAACAAGATAAATTTACTAGATATTTTATATTAGTGATTTGTGCAAGAACTAAATTCAACATATACTATATTGCCAAAAGTATTGGGACACCCCTCCAAATCATTTAATTCAGGTGTTCCAATCACTTCCATGGCCACATACCAAGACATTTTGGACAATTTCATGCTCCCAACTTTGTGGGAACAGTTTGGGGACGGCCCCTTCCTGTCCCAACATGACTGCGCTCCAGTGCACAAAGCGTCGGCCCATAAAGACACGGATGAGCAAGTTTGGTGTGGAGGAACTTGACTGGCCTGCACAGAGTCCTGACCTCATCCCGATAGAACACCTTTGGGATGAATTAGAGCGGAGACTGCGAGCCAGGCCTTCTCGTCCAACATCAGTGCCTGACCTCACAAATGCGCTTCTAGAAGAATGGTCAAAAATCCCCATAAACACACTCCTAAACCTTGTGGAAAGCCTTCCCAGAAGAGCTGAAGCTGTTAGAGCTGCAAAGGGTGGGCCGACTCCATATTAAACCCTACGGATTAAGAATGGGATGGCATTAAAGTTCATGTGCATTTTGGAAATATGGTGTATGTTCTCTTAAAATGTCTATTCATTTGTTTTTGTTTTTTGTTTGTTTGTTTGCAGTTTTGTTCATTTCAACTGGCCTTCACATGTGAGCCATCTTCTCTCCTGCCCTTCTGTGAGATCCACCACATGAGCGTTTTCAAGGTTTAGAAAAGGAGGAGGTCGTGATCCTGCAGGATATTTTGTCCCGCTCAGCCTCAGGGGAAACGGTTGCTCTGGGTGGCCAACACAAACACTGGGTTCTGCTGGAAAGTAGGAAATCTTACATACACATAAACAGATTTCCTCTGCGTCCATTAGTCATTGTTTTGCCTCGGCCCCAGTAGTCCTCACCTCTGTGATAATAATCTCACACCATTAGTAAGTACTTTAGGAACCAATTAAAACAGCTCTGGGGATAAAAACAATGTATTGGTGTGTTTATGTTGTGGAAGGGCGATCCAAAGATGGGACACTCTGGGCAGGGCAGGGCTTCACCGAGGCTCCAGACAGACTCTGACCCATTTCTCGGAGACTTCTGCTCTCTGTTGAGGTGACCGATGATGCTGATGAGACTGATGCCATTAGTGACTCAATGCTGATGTGTCTGGAAGACATTCTTCATAAGATAACCCTAAAAGAAGCTGATCTTTCATATTCTTTCTTGAACATTTGGGTTTAGCATTACATAATTGTTAATTTGTGCCTATAATAGATGGTGAAAGACCGCCTCTGCAGAAGAAGATCAATGCCTACTTCATCATCACAGCTTTGGCCCCGCCCACTGGAGTGTTAGTGAGATGACGAGGAGAGACGAACTGACTAAAAATAACATTCCCTTCCAAAGGATCCTAATGCTAGGAATGTGCTTATTTATTCTCAACAATGTGAATGTCTCAGTTGAGCATTATTTATTTGTGTTCGCTACATTTCACTGTGGATTCTTTGGGAAATCAGTCGCAATTTCAGCACAGGCTTTTACGATGTGGACTCGACAGTAACGCCACAACATGTGAGTAACCGTGTTCATTCTAATGCCTGATTTGAGGGTCACAGCAGCCAATCACAGCAGTGGGCATTTACACAGAAGTCTCTCAGCAGCCAATCACAGCAGTGGGCGTTTACACGGAAGTCTCTCAGCAGCCAATCACAGCAGTGGGCGTTTATACTGAAGTCTCACAGCAGCCAATCACAGCAGTGGGCGTTTACACTGAAGTCTCTCAGCAGCCAATCACAGCAGTGGGCGTTTACACTGAAGTCTCTCAGCGGCCAATCACAGCAGTGGGCGTTTACACGGAAGTCTCACAGCAGTGGGCGTTTACACGGAAGTCTCTCGGCAGCCAATCACAGCAGTGGGCAATTACACTGAAGTCTCACAGCAGCCAATCACAGCAGTGGGCGTTTACACTGAAGTCTCTCAGCAGCCAATCACAGCAGTGGGTGTTTACACTGAAGTCTCTCAGCAGCCAATCACAGCAGTGGGCGTTTACACTGAAGTCTCTCAGCAGCCAATCACAGCAGTGGGTGTTTACACTGAAGTCTCACAGCAGCCAATCACAGCAGTGGGCGTTTACACTGAAGTCTCTCAGCAGCCAATCACAGCAGTGGGTGTTTTCAAACAGAGCGTGCAAATCTGAGGCTAAAATCATGGTAGAAAAAATGCCTTTTATTTCTAAATGATGACCATTTTTTATGTAAAAATCATACTAACATCATCAGTGCACCCCAGGAAACATTATAAAACAATGTAGTTCATGGTTTTAATTAATATTAGTCTAAGCCAAACAAAATGATGAACTTGTTAAAGCATCAGAATATCATTTCAGGATGTCAATTTTGAGCAAACCTCTAAAGTTAATCTACCTCAAACCAGATTTTTTTCTTGTTCTTTTTGCAAAACAGGCCAAAATGTTCATGATTTTCATCACCTCAGAAACTAGCCCCAGATTAAAACATTCCCCACAGGAAAGGCAGCCACAAACCCACAAATAAGGTCAATGAAAACAGCACATCTGGCAGACAGCTTCTTCCTAATCTTGATGTCTCTCATTTTAAAACTGGTGAGGGAAATGATTCCAGAGCAACGGGGGGTCTACAGAAGTTCTGAAGCTGCAGGGAAAAGTCAGTTTTAGGATATTGGGCATGTTAGGGATTAGGGGAAATCTGAGGATGACTTTTTGGGGTTGTTTTCGTCCAGCTAAAAATGGTTGCAGAAGAAACGAGGGTAAGGAAATAGTGTTGTATGTACTGGAAACATGAAGGGGATTTCCTTCTAGATCATGTTTTGCCCGTCAATGTGCAGAGAAGCCTCTATACTGAAAGCTAGATCAGTGACTGCGTCCGTCTGACCTCGTGGCCCTGCATTCCTCCGGCGTCACTGAATGACCACAACCCTGTAATTATTTACCCACCCTGATATCCACACACACACACGCTAGAACATTTCTGTATAGGCGAAATCCAGTTTCAGTAGGAATCCACACAATCTGGATTGGTGGAAGGTTTCCTCAAGCACATTTTGTAACCGGTTTAAGGTGCTCAGAGAATCACAGAAGTCGCTGATCAACAGAATAATGTGTAGCTTGGTTAGAATGTGACTTCTGTGTGAGCCGTGTTTCATACATCGCTACACTATTGACAATGGACCAAAAAAAATTAATTCGCAACTGTGAGATGAAAAGTCGCAATTGCGGAAAAAAAAGTCAGAGTTGTGAGAAATAAAGTCAGAATTGCGAGATCAAAAGTCACAAAGAGCTTTTTTATTTTTATTCCATGTGGGAAACGAGCTTCCATGTTCTCATCCGCTATTGTCAGTGCAGCTGAACGGACAATATCTGTGAATAAAGGCCGTTCGGTTCAGCGAGTGTTCAGAAGCGTTGTGCGGTGCTGGCGGGTCCTTCCCCGCAGCCGCTGAAGGAAAAGGGGGGAACAGAGTTCTTAAGTCCCTGTTTCCCATTGATTCTGTGAACGTCTGTCTGTCCTAATTCTATCCCATTACACGCCCCGCTCAATGCCATGTTTTCTCACAAAAACAGATCTGCTCTTGTGATTGGCTCTCCGTAAGGCATTTGGAGGTTGATTTGTCCTGGTTTTGTGGGACAAGTGAAGGACAGAAGATTTTAAAGTCCCCCTGTAGTCTATCATCCCTTAAAACTCATCTTTGATCACCAAAATGACATTTAAAAAAAAAAAAAAAAAAGTTTTACGACACCCTTACTTCATTTAATATACACGGATCATGAATATGCAAATGAGCCCCGCCTCCACTCACTCACACAGCTCAGAGATCCACTCGCTCAACTTTACTTGAGTTACTGTAGTAAACGCTGCACAATGGTGTCGATCTTTACCACGCCGGACACATAACGGACATTAATA
>CM031952.1:10575508-10628008 GCA_018749465.1 Paracanthobrama guichenoti | reverse complement strand
TGATTTGAATCGGATTCACAAGCTCTCGATTTGATTTGAATCGGATCCACAAGCTCTCGATTTGATTTGAATCGGATCCACAAGCTCTCGATTTGATTTGAATCGGATCCACAAGCTCTCGATTTGATTTGAATCGGATCCACAAGCTCTCGATTTGATTTGTTGTTATTCCGAATCACATGCTTTCAATTCAGATTCCAAGCTCCCAAATTGATTTGATTTGGGTATATTTTAGTCAGAATGTTAATTTTGCACTCTCTACTTGTAAATTATAAGTCAATGTTTTTGACCGATTCAAACCGGCCTTTTTTTAAACTATTCATTAGAAGAACCAGCTGAAAAGAGTCTGATCAAAAAGAACTGGTACATAAGTCATCTCTTGATAAAATTATATTATATTTTGTATTCTATGGAAGTCATATAGGTTTGGAAAAGCAATGTGAGTAACTGATGACAGAATTGCTGTTTTTCGGTGAACTGTTCCTTTAATTCATGGTTTGCAGCTGTGACCGTTATATACAAGCCTGCCAACTACTTTCATATTATATTTGTATTGGAAATAAATATGTCCTAATCTAAAAGCAGTCGTCACCCACGCACCGCATACCTAGCGATCTTTGACTGCATGTAGGTCATGTCTTTATAAGAAAACCTGCCAAATACATAATGAAAAATTAAATATCTATTTATAGAATTAAATCTATTTATTATTCCTCATTTTTGCATTTCGCCTGCGCCTGGTTTACTAGACAAAGTAGCAAACTAGTGTTATGATTATACCGATATAATGCATTTGAAATGAGCTGTGATCAGTGCCTTATCTAACTCTTGTGCTAATTGTTGAATCAGTGGATTCCTGGATGGTGAATATGTGCATTTGTCATATCACAAACTGCCGTGGCATGCGTGCGGTTGCTCAACAGCAGTCAGAGAGGTAGGGTTGGGCTTCAGTGGGCATGATTCAGTTCAGCCCCTTAATCCAACAACAATCTCTCCTGTCCATACAGCCAAGCATTTATCAAAACAATGACACATTAAAAGCAGGAACTGGTTTCATTTGGAATAGGGTGGTAAAGTCAAGTCACTTTTATTATATATCTTATTTTTTTATAAGTCACCTTTGTCATGGTTGACCTAAAGTGCTGTACAATACACGTAAAGTCAGATAAAATAGAAAGACAATATAAGAGGTCATCATTCTATAAGAATATCCTGTAACTTCCTTGTTAGTCCAAAAACAGCTTTTATTGTACCCAAGCCCAGAGAACGACTCGTTGTGAATGAGCCTATAATAGATGGTGAAAGACCGCCTCTGCAGAAGAAGATCAACGCCCACTTCATCATCACAGCTTTGGCCCCGCCCACTGGCGTGTTAGTGAGATGACGAGGAGAGACGAACTGACTAAAAATAACATTCCCTTCCAAAGGATCCTAATGCTAGGAATGTGCTTATTTATTCTCAACAATGTGAATGTCTCAGTTGAGCATTATTTATTTGTGATCACTACATTTCACTGTGGATTCTTTGGGAAATCAGTCACAATTTCGGCCGCAAACAGACTTTCACGATATGGACTCGACAGTAACGCCACAACATGTGAGTAACCGTGTTCATTCTAATGCCTGATCTGAGGGTCACAGCAGCCAATCACAGCAGTGGGCGTTTACACTGCAGTCTCACAGCGGCCAATCACAGCAGTGGGCGTTTACACTGAAGTCTCTCAGCAGCCAATCACAGCAGTGGGCGTTTACACTGAAGTCTCACAGCAGCCAATCACAGCAGTGGGCGTTTACACTGAAGTCTCACAGCGGCCAATCACAGCAGTGGGGGTTTACACTGCAGTCTCACAGCGGCCAATCACAGCAGTGGGCGTTTACACTGAAGTCTCACAGCGGCCAATCACAGCAGTGGGCGTTTACACTGCGGTCTCACAGCGGCCAATCACAGCAGTGGGCGTTTACACTGCGGTCTCACAGCGGCCAATCACAGCAGTGGGTGTTTACACTGCAGTCTCACAGCGTCCAATCACAGCAGTGGGCGTTTACACTGCAGTCTCACAGCAGACATGCCCCTTCAAACAGAGCGTGCAAATCAGAGGCTAAAATCCGGGTAGGAAAAATGCCTTTTATTTCGAAATTATGACAGTTTTGATGTAAAAATCATACTAACATTATAAGTGCACCACAGGAAACATTATAAAACAAAACAATGCAGTTTGTGACCCCTTTAATGTTTAACATTTATAAAAGCACACTCAAGATTGACAAAGCAAAGTCACAAAGTGGTTTGAGTGAATTTGTAGCAGGAAAGTGTGTAGAAGATTAAAAAGCAACGTGAGGGATATGAGATGGGATATGAGGGATATGAGATTTTGATGTAGTGCATGATTTGCCCTATAAAGATGGAAAATTAAGACAAAACACGTCTGTAGGTTCAGTGGGTAAATTGAGTAATTGAATTGTGTGAACAGCATAATAAAGAACCAAGACATAATCAAAGCATGCAGCGGTTCTGTGTACTGTTTGTCATATTTAGTATTTCCATTAAGAAAGGTTGTTACAAAGCCATCCAGTTTTGTTTTTGCTTCAGTGGAATGACATCTTGAAGTTTTTCCCTTGCTCTTGGTTGCCCTCTGTTGGGGAAAAGATGTATGATCATTCCCGTCAATCACACAGAATATTACTTATTAGTTGTGTTTATTAAGGCAAGGATCAGTGTTAGTATTGCTCAAACTATTTGAACTAGCTCTTAACTCTTAGTATTTATAATTGGGCACAATACTCAGGACACCTTAACATCTTCATAGCAATCTGGCACGTTTTGCATTGCTCACAATTACTCTTTCACTTTTGACCTGTTTCCCTCATGCCATTTGATTCCTGCATTCCTGTCTGCCACTGCTGTCTGTCTTCCCATCTCTCTCACACACACACACACACACACACACACACACACACACACACACACACACACACACACACACACACACACACACACAGGGAATGTGTGAGGACTCTAGGGAGCGTGCCCAGAGCCACTTAGCCCACACTTGACCGTCTGCTATCTCTCTCACACACACACACACACCCACCAGTCTCTCTTTCTCCTGTTGTTATTCTTTTGTGACCCATTCTTCTCTGGTGTTATTCCTCCTCCTATTGTTTCACCGCTTGACTGCACATGAAAAAGTTAATAACCGTCTATAAAACGATTCTTTAAAGGGATAGTTCACCCAAAAAAATAAACTCTATCATCATTTACTCACCCTTAAGTTGTTTGGATACCCACAATCTTCTTTTGTGTAAAACAGAAGATAAACTCATACAGGTTTAGAACAATTTGAACTATCCCCTTAAAGCAGAGGTTTCCAAGGATCCTCAAATATCATAATCCCTAATGTAAAATATGGACGTAGTGCTCGTGACGTCACCCGTAGGTTTCTGAAGAGCATTTTTGAAGCCTAAATTGGGAATGCCATTTGTCATCATCTTGTCACCGTGCGTCACTCCCGGATAACCAAAAATGGGCAAAGAGGCGGGACGTGGGTGGAGCTGAGGTGCCTGGCTGCTGAAACCACGCCCACCTAGCTAGACCATAGCAGCAATCCACCTGTCACTCAAGTGGCCACGCCCCTTAATTATGCAGAACTTTAAGGCTTAATATAATTTAAACGGATGAGTTCTAAAACAGTCCATCCTCCTCACAGTTGTCATGAAGGGAAAATTAGCCGTATAGACCAAAACCACTTTTTGTACCAGACTGTAAACGTGTTTTTCTGCTGTAAAGTTGGGCATTTTAACATCAGGGAGATACAGATCTGACTCCCTTCTGGAGCCGGGCTCTAGTGGCCAGTCCATGAACTGCAGTTTAAGTCACTTCTGTGTTGGATGAGAGATTTGAGATTGCTGCTTGGTCGAAACATTTTGGGCTGTGATATTATTGAGTTATTTCATTTGGATTTCATTGTATTACTATAATAATAGAGATATCTCTAGAGCAGTTATTGCTGGAGAACATTTAAAAACAACAGAAATTGAACAAAGTGCTTTTCAGGCACTGCAGAAAATGCTTTGCTGACTTAGTATTTTTGTCTTGTTTTCAGTCTAAATATCTAAAAATTCTTGAATCAAGATGCATTTAGTAGATACATGAGCGTCGGAAGCAAAACAAATGTGGGTGGGTCCTCTCCCAGAAATGTTACTGGAGTGCGGGGCACGACCTAACGCGGGGTCGGTTTAACACGCATGCTTTAACCCTCTCCACACCTGCCAGGATGACCAAACTGTGCATTTACTGTTGCAATTAAAAACTGTGCCAAAAATCTTTGGAAGATATCACTGGACATTTATTTAACCATAGCAAAAGTACATTTCTTTCTTAAGTTTATTTTTCATCTCTGTTTTTTGTGTTTATTTCAAATAAGACAAATCTGATCTTATTGTAATCTTCTGTCTGTTGTTGAAGAGTTGAGATGTTCTTTAGTGCTGATCTGACAGCAGAAGACGCGAGCCGCGGTTAATCCCAGCGGAGCAGGCGGGGCATGTTGTCACACTGAGCTCCTATTAGAACTACGCCATTATATTCTATACTTTTATGAACTCTGTTGAGAAGCCATGAGAAAAGGCTGAATAATGAGTCAATGTTCAGAAATGATTCATTATTATTATGTTTTGAACGCTGCTGTATATCTGTATTTAGCCATGTGTTTGTTGTCAAACTCAAAAATGTGTGTATTTTTAATGATTTCAAAAATGCAATTTTTTAATAAAATAAAGTTAATAATTGTATTTTATTGACAAAATATTTTAGTTTGTCTTGGATATTTTTTTGATTTATATCAGATAACATTTTAAGCTGTCATTTGGTCATGTTATAATGTCCCCCACCTATGGGGCATGTTGTCACACTTCACTTTCATTCTTTCGGGGTAAATCAAGAAAAAAGTACACACTGTATTAATGAAACACAACCACATATTTGTACTAGACGTGGGAAATTAATGTGGGATAAAATAAATACTCTGAACCCCGAGTGGATTTACATTAGTGTCAGGTCTCCCCTAGATGTACATTAAGAGCGAATAGCCTGCCTTGTTTACTAAACGTCTAGTTGTTGAGCCAGACAAAACGACGGAAAACACAGAATTATCCACAGTGGTAATAGTGTAGGGGCAAATCGACCCGAGGTTTGAATCCGCCTTTTGCCAAACTCACTCTACTCCCTTTCCCATCACACATCAGATCGGAAAGGCATTTATCTTCAATAAAAATGAAGAAAATATTCTAAAAGTGGACATAAAGCATCTAACGTGTGTTTGATAAGTGTTTATCGGTTAGGGGTAGGTGAACAGACGTGTGCTGAATTAGAGACAGTAAAAGTGAATGGGGTCCAGTGTCATTGGTTGTAAAAAGTGGATCTCCATCTATCCACATACAATGGTTCAGACGCCCATGAGTAGGGAAGTAAAATGACATAAGATATTTTTCCTTGTTTTCTGAGTTTTTGCTTAAAACAAGCGAAATGATCTGCCAACAGGGTAAGAAAAATAATCTTGTTTCTGTCGCAAACAGATTCAGTTATTTTTCTTCCCCCATTGGCGGATCATTTCGCTTGTTTTAAGCAAAACTCAGAAAACAAGGAAAAATATCCGTAAATAAAATGTGACCCTTGACCTCAAAACCCGTCATAAGGGTCAGTTCTTGAAGTTGAGCTGTATAGATGATCTGAAGCTGAATAATAATCTCTCCATTGATGTGTGGTTTGTTAGGACAATATCTGAAAATCTGGAATCTGAGGGTCAAAAAATCTAAATATTGAGAAAATCTCCTTTAAAGTTGTCCAAATGAAGTCCTTAGCAATGCATATTACTACTAATAACACATTTATGATATATTTACGGTAGGACATTTACTGAATATCTTCATGGAACATGATCTTAATATCCTGATGATTTTTGGCATAAAAGAAAAAGTGATAATTTTGACCCACACAATGTGTTGTTGGCTATGGCCACAGATAAACCCGTGAGACGCAGCGCTGCTGTTGAGCTGGTGTCATTTTACTTGTCTAGTAAAATCATCTTGATTTAAGAATTTTTTTTGATTATTTGGACTAGAAACGACACGAAGTAAGAAAAGCGTTTTGTGTTTTTTTTTTTGGCAGTGGGGTAAAACGAGTATCAGTGGGAATTTCTCTCAGCACAGGCAGTTGGATGTGTGTGTGTGTGTGTGTGCACGCATGATGTATGGCGCCCTGAAGGTAAAGCACATGGTCATTTTCTCACATGTTGGTTGAGGAGGGGCTGAAGACCGAACACCCTCCAGCTGTTGGAGGAGTGGAGAGAGAGAAACACACAGCTGAAGTCTGCGGTGAGAGCAGCCGCTCTGGAACAGGCTCTGACAGAAGACGAGAAGAATAAATCACGCTGAATGTTCGACGGGAAACTCTGTGATGGTTTTAGGATCTTCCCCGTGACCACAGCGGCCCGCCGATGCCTAGAGGTACCAGAAACAACCGCATCTTCAGTCTGAACTCTGAACATGGCTCTTATTTCTCTTCATGATGTGCAGCATGTTTCTACTATTCTTTTTTCTTTCTTTTTTTTGAAGTAAACAGAGGAAATGCATTTGTTCAGATTGTGATCAAATAATTTAAGCATTGAGACTTTGTCTCTGATGCTTATTCTAAAATCACGGGGGTATTTTCCCAGGGGAAAAATCTGATACTTAAACAAAAGTGTCCGTTTGCTGTCCATTACAGCTGAAATAACTGAGATATTTAAGGACTTTTGATTGGGATTATTCCGTTTTATGAATGAGTTTGAATATGGAGGACATGGTCCATACTAATGGCATTTCGGAGTCATGTTTAGTTAAACAAGAAACTTCCTTATGATCCCAGTGGATGGATGTCAGATCACTTTAGCATGTGTGGGAAAATGGCAGTGGTCCATAAGTATTTCTGTGTGTGTGTGTGTGTGTGTTAACATGTATGCTCTGAGCAATACAGGAACTGTCTGGAGAAACCCCATGGGGTGTGTGTTTGTGAGTGTGAGAGTGTGTGTGCATCACAAAGCTCAAAAAGGATCATAGTTTTAGGTGGTCTTTAGGAGTCAAGTTCACACAGTTTAACACACACTCATAGATTTGAAACCCAACCAGCTGCTTATCGACACACACATGTTCAAAATCCTGCATGTTTAATTCAGGAATACATCACGTCATGGAAGTAAATGTGTTGCAATTCATGCATTTGTAACCTCTGTCCAGCCTGTTCACCTGGTATGTTTTATCTGTGTTTAGTGTGTGGATTAAGATTGAACATTTGTATACTGAACTCCTTTGGGATGAATTAGAGCGGAGACTGTGAGCCAGGCCTTCTCGTCCAACATCAGTGCCTGACCTCACAAATGCGCTTCTAGAAGAATGGTCAAGAATTCCCATAAACACAATCCTAAACCTTGTGGAAAGCCTTCCCAGAAGAGCTGAAGCTGTTAGAGCTGCAAAGGGTGGGCCGACTCCATATTAAACCCTACGGATTGAGAATGGGATGGCATTAAAGCTCATGTGCATGTAAAGGCAGGCGTCACAACACTTTTGGCAATATAGTGTGTGTTAGCGTAAGTGACGTTCTGTTTAGAAGCATGTTCTGTGTCTTCTGTTAAATGCTTACACTCAAGTCGAGTGGATTCTGATGGCCAAAATTCCCTGTTTGGCAGGAATAAATCCAGAACTAAAGGTGTATGTGGGGAAGAATGCAAAGACCCGAGAGAGTGATTTGTGGGCCGAGGTGACTTTTAAGGACACAGGACCGGTGTTGTTATATAATCAGAGATCTCGCCCGCTCAATCAGAAGAAGAATGCGTTTGATTGTGCCCTGTGCCCCGTGGCATCCCGGCTCTGTGTGGCGTCCGTGCCGCGGCTCTCTCTCATGGCGCTCGGCCTGTTGTCCCGTCGAGGTGATCAGGAATGCTGGGATTAGATGCCATAGCAGCGTCACACTGTGTTTGTGTCTGTGACAGTTTTGATCAGCTCCTCTCTGTGGTTTATTGTGTGGCTTTGGCTGACTCGTGTTCATGCTGCTTCGCTTTAGGTTGTGTTGAGGTTTATTGTTTTGGGCGCCCTTTGTGTTGCTTTGGCCCTTTGGTTGTTGGCGGGGGATATTAGATATTAACGGTATGTGTTAATTAAACTCTTGACTTCTCAGCAGTTCTTTATTCCCACACCGATTCCCCTCGGAGCTTTAGATGTCCCAGAGTCTTGCAAAACAAGCGCAGTGGTTGGGCTTCATTAGAAGTGGCTGTTACTGATCTGAGAACTGTGCTGTAATGTTGAAGTGTAAATCATTTAATGTTATATCGATATATTGCAATATTAAAATGTGACAATATGAGTTAGTTTTATCGAAGACTCCGCTTTATAAGATATAGTTCATATCATATACTCAACCTCATGTTATTTCAAATTAGATTGGAAAATCCCTACGGATCAGTTTTCATAAATGTAAGATCATAAAAAGTCTTCAACCTTAAATGATATAACAAGCGTCTTGATCATTTTAAGGCGTCTTATAATTTGGGGATGGAAGAACATATATTGCGATACTGATAATGTGATTTATTAAACTTCAAAAGGCTGTGATTTCATTAAAGGTGCAGTGTGTAGTATTTATGAGGATTTATTGGCAGAAATGCAATATAATATACATAAGTGGTGTATAAAGAGCGTTATGTTTTTATTATGTTAGAATGAGTCGTGTCTGTCTACACACACCGCGGGTCTCCTTACAGTGAAGCCGCCATTTTGTGCCACCATGTTTCTACGGTAGCCCTAAAGGGACAAACTTCTCTACAGAGCACCAGAAGTAGCTACTCTACTCACGACCACATGTGTCCTGTGACGGCCACCGTAGCTTCTCTATGTGCTTCCAAAGGGAGGGGTGAGCGGTGGGCGGGTGCAATTCACAACCTCACTACTAGATGCCGCTAAAATTCACACACTGCACCTTTAAAGGTGCACTATGTAACTTTTCCGTCGCCTATTCAAAACAAAGGTGTAGTTTGATGACGTGTTTGAGCGCAGAATCTCGGGACATTTGTGCATTCAGGCTCGCAGTCAATGAATATCACACATTTATGCCAAGCGATTGCTTATGAACTCATGACAATCAGGACAATCATGACAGTGTTTATACTGTAATATGTTACACGGTTGTAAGCATGTGTATTTTTTTCTCTCTTAGTCTGAATCTGAATGAGCTCCTGCAATAATAAAGCATCGACTTTTCAAAATAAGAGTCCTGGTGCATTTCGGGCTTGTTTATAAATAAGTCACCCCGTGTGTCCAATTTCCACCTGGTTATTATTTAGTTACACAAACTGTATGTAATTTAATTTAATTTCCATTTAATTTAAAGTAAACTCTTGTATCTTCAGTCTGGGACGCCCCGACACTGGAAAGACTGAGAACATTATTTGACACGTGTTATTAAATATATAGATTTTACTAGTATCAGTGTTATTATAGCTAACAAAAACTAAAACCATGAAAAAAATGTCATTACTTAAAATTAATAAATGTTAACTGAGACTGCTCAAAAAACGTAAACTTTTCTTATTTTCATTTAGGCAGAAATGGTTGCACCCCTAGTTTCTAAATGCGCGCCTACATTTTTCAATTTAGACATGAATTTGTCAATCCCTGTGTTTAAGTGCATTAACAGAGGGTCTCTCCGCAATATGATGTATTGAATATAATGTATAATAGGTTGTGAAAATGCCAAATGTCTGATTTTACCATAAAAATATATGAGTCAGTGACAGTGCAAGCAAACTCTTCTTTATTTTGGCTTAAAGTGTCGCGGTGGCATCGTACCGTGACATGAGTGAATTGATACACCCCTACTTTTTATATATTTAATGTAATGTTTAAAATTAAACACTATAATGTTTGAGGACATAGCGCCGCATGTCCTCCCTTGAAAGCGAGCATAGAGCGCTCTGAGGACAAATGCATTTGGTGACACATGTTTTAAAACAGATTGTGTGCCTAGTTTGTGTTCTCTTTGACGAATTGAAATGTTAGTTAGCAGAACAGTTATCCGCCGGCTCTAGAGAACATCTTTCCTCATCTGAGCTGCCTGGAGGAACACAGAGAGAGAGAGAGATAGAGAGAGAGAGAGAGGGAATGGCTTTCCAGAGCCCTTTATAGACCACTGAAGATAAATCATGATGTTCAAGAGAGAGTGAGAGAGGACAGAAGAAAAGGGTCAGGGCAGCTGTGGACACGACTGGACCGGATCGGATGCCGACTGGACCGGATCGTATGCCAACTGGACCGTATGCTGACTGGACTGGACTTTTAGAGAGCTTGGAGGCTCAGATCTGAGGGACCAGCGAGTGTATGAAGTACTGTTGGGCTTTATCTACACACGGATGGACGGCGCTGTGTGTGTTCTGAGGGAGATTTCTGCAGACTCAGAGCGGTTTCTCTTCAGCAGACGCGTCATTTAGCACAAGAATGTGGAGAATCCTGTGAGAAAAGGATGTAGTTGCCGGGTTGTGGTGAGGTCATTTCCTGACCCGTCCATCTTTATGGCTTATTTTGAAAGACGCTTTGTTTTTACTCATTTACTCATCATTCTCAATAGCCAAGTTTCCATCCAGTTTTGTTATCGACAAAATGACAAAAAAAATTGTGTGAAATGAGCTGTCCAGAATTTTTCCATTCCATTGACCTTTTACTGATAGAATGATGTGTAATGTCATCCTTAAAAAAAATGCATGGTCATACGTTTTGTTGCATTGCCATTTTTTTAGGCCTATTATTTTTAAAATGTGAGAAACAACTGCCTATTCTGCATTCATACACTGTAAAAATATTGTTGCAATTAGCTCTCACAACTTAGAAATTCGCATTAGAATAACTTTCCCAGATTTAACTGGAGAACTCAAATATCAAAGCTGAACATTTTAAGTTGAATAAACATTAAGGCAGCATGAATGAGCACTTTAAGTAGAAACGCCAATTTTGTTACATTGAAATGAAAATTTACTTTTTCATTTTCAGAACAAAATGGATGCATTTTAACTTGAAATGTTACAATATAAAAGGAATATCAAATTAGGATGTGTCATCTAGAAAACAAATTAATTGCAAAAATAAGGATGAATGATGTTTCACGCGTCTATTCTTACCAAATGCCAACAGTAATAAAATAGTACAATTTAATAATGTGTACCGTGACACCACATTTATTTGTGATTAAATCCGTTTCCAAACTAATTATTGCGACATTTAAAGTATCAATATAGAATTGATGTGCTAAAGTTAAATGAAAAAAGATTGTGTTGACACTTAATGCAATTAAAATTTACACTTAAATGGCATTCCCATCAGCTATTCACTATTTAGCAAGCTAAACCTTTTTTCACAAAAACTTCTGTGTATTCTGACACCTTTCTATCAGAACCAGCATTAACTTCTTGAGCAGTTTGAGCTCCAGTAGCTCGTCTGTTTGATCGGACCACACGGGCCAGCCTTCGCTCCCCACGTGCATCAATGAGCCTTGGCCGCCCATGACCCTGTGTCCGGTTCTCCACTGTTCCTTCCTTGGAGCACTTTTGATAGATCCTGACCACTGCAGACCGGGAACACCCCACAAGAGCTGCAGTTCTGGAGATGCTCTGACCCAGTCGTCTAGCCATCACAATCTGGCCCTTGTCAAACTCACTCAAATCCTTACGCTTGCCCATTTTTCCTGCTTCTAACACATCAACTTTGAGGACAAAATGTTCACTTGCTGCCTAATATATCCCACCCACTAACAGGAGCCATGAGGAAGAGATCATCAGTGTTATTCACTTCACCGGTCACCTGTGTCAATAGTGTGTCCATGAGCATGTGTGTGTGAGATCACATTGAAATATATTAATAAATAAACTGCTGAGGAATTGTATCATTGTTTCTTTTCAGAAATCGAGGCAAAGGAAGCATGTGACTGGCTGAGGGCGGCGGGATTCCCACAGTATGCCCAGCTTTATGAGGGTAAGAAATGGGATTAATATCCATAAACATGCACACAGATGTCCGAGAATGTCTGGTTGATTCGGTGTCGTCAGCTGTGAGGTGGTTAAGTGATGGTGAAGAATCAGGAATGCAGAGAACTGACTGTAGCTTTGAGTTTGAGATCACACCCATCCCATCCCACCTCGAGCACAAGCTGAATTATTCTTAATTTTCCGCTTCAGACATATGGAATAAAAACTGCATTTATACAGCTGCGGGCTCCATTTGTCAGCAATTTTTTCTTCCCTCTTTATCTTTTCTGGTCATTTTAGGGCCACGGCGAGCTATTTGCAGACTAGAGTTTCTATCCAAAGGGAGGAAGAGGTCATGGGAAAAAGTCTTCATTATCACTGCCGGGAAAACACAGGCCTTTGCCTCGTTCTTCCGCTTAGGCCAACAAAGGGGTCGAGAGGATCCGTCTCTCTCTCTCTGTTCCCCCGACTCCTCCTCATGATGCTTTACGTCAATGAGAGAGAAAATGTCAACAATTCTAAATTTAATGCTGTGTAAATTCATAGCTTGGCTCTCATGAGAAAATGGAAAAAGCTCTCTTTGGCCATTGTGACATAAATGAACTCCCAGATTCCACTGGGAAAATACCTCAGTGTTCATCTTGATCTGTCTCTCCTCCTTTTTGCTAATTGTCCGCATTAGTTTGAGCGGTATCGAGGGAGTTGTGCGATAACCCCTGGTTCAGCTTCAGTGTCTCTGCTGTGCGTAATGCGTCTGCCAGAGATTGCGCTCGCTTTATAAGAATTACTAGCCTGACGTTATGATACTCAGATTCTAGTCAGAATATGAGCCTGGTTCTGCTCCACTGGGCTGTGATTATAGGGGGTTTCAACCGAACCAGGAAAAACCTCAATTGGATAGACTTACAACCAATCAGAGCGACGCATAGTTTTCAACAGAACTCAACTGCACGCTCGCTGGAAGATGTAGAAGAAGAAGATGAGTGTAAACGATCTTTGCCGGTGTTGTAAAAAGAATTTTCGGATACACGGAGTACTTACCAACACGATCATCATTTCTGAGAGGAATAGTAAAGGTGAATGCACACGAACAAGTTCTCCATTTAGTAAGCAAATTCAACCCAAGTGCTCTGGTGACGTTACTGTTGATCATCTGTCCATCATAATGTAAAGCCCGCCCTGACAATCTGATTGGTCCGAGCAGCTCTGGTTTGAGCATAGTTGCTCCACAATGGATCAAGTCCAGACCGAACTTCCTGACCTCAAATGTTGTGGGCGGGGCTAAGCTCGGCTGGCATCCAGGCTAAAGAATTACACCACGGCTGGATCTGTGACGTCTGGCTGGATCACTAAGCTTTTTATTCACTTATCTCTCTATTTGTTTATTTCTCCCATTCTATTTTCTCATATTTGTTTATTTCTCCTGGATGGATATTTTGGATGGATGGATGATTGGGGATTTTGGATGGATGGATGTCTGGATGGATGGATGGATGGATGGTTGGATGGATGGATGGATGGATGATTGGATGGATGGATGGTTGGATGGATGGATGGATGGATGGATGGATGGTTGGATGGATGGATGGATGGATGGATGGATGATTGGATGGATGGATGGATGGATGGATGGATGGATGGATGGATGGATGGATGATGGATGGATGGATGGATGGATGGTTGGATGGATGGATGGATGGATGGATGGATGGATGGATGGATGGATGGATGGATGGATGGATGGATGGATGGATGGATGGATGGATGGATGGATGGATGGATGGATGGATATGGATGAATGGATGGATAGATGAATGATTGGATGGATGGATGGATGGATGGATGGATGGATGGATGGATGGATGATTGATGGATGGATGGATGGATGGATGAAACTAATACTCATGTTAGTCAGACGGTTCTTGTCCTGGTGTGTTTCTGCAGTGTTGAACATGTCAGGTCATCAGGGATTCAGGTGTAGAGATATGATTCATCTTCTGCTCATTATCAGAGCAGGATTTGTTGTTCTTCTGCATCGCTCCTATCAAATAAACAAAAGAAAATGATGAACTAAATCAGTTGTGTAACATTACATTGAAATCACACCAGTTTATACTTCAGAGACTTAACTACAGTGCCTTATGGAGGGGTAAGTTAAAACACTGGCTCAATTTACCCCACAGCATTCGGCTCACTTTGCCCCATAGCTGCCATTTTGGATTAAACTAGCTAGCTTACCAATTCAGGCTAAATGATTTGCATGGTTTTGACCATGCTGGTTGGTTACATTAAACCTCCTGAGCAGGACAGAAGAGTGATCTGCTTCCTGTCTCTGCCTACAGATTCCCAGTTTCCCATTGAAATATCCGCCGTCAAGAGGGACCATGACTTTCTCGACAAAGACCTTGTGGAGCCTCTTTGCCGGTAAGTTTCTAAATGTCTAGATTATCTCTTGTTGAGATTGTGAGTCTTGCCGTCTGCAGGAGGGAACTGATGCGCTGTCTTCACTTAACATGACAGCGGTGAAAATCAAAGGCTTTACTGCCGATCACTCGTGCTCCGATGACTGTGGTTCTGTCCACTTATGCTGCTCAGTGCTGGACAGTATGACCGCTTTAACGACAACATTGGCCAGAGGAGAACTGAGTGACCGAGCCTGGTTTCTCCCAAGGGTTTTTTCTCCATTCTGTCACTGATGGAGCTTGGGTTCTTGCCACCGTCGCCTCTGGCTTGCTTAGTTGGGGACACTAAATATTCAACTATATCATTGATCTGACTGTACTGACCTGAGCAGGGCATCAGTGTTTTCTCCAGAGCTGCTGTACAGATATAGCAGCGCTGTTTGATCATATCACACACGTGAGTGTGTTAAAGTGATGTTATAATGCTACTCTGTGCGTTGGCTCGTTCACACTGCAGTGAGCGAGATCATATTAGGCATGGTAAAACATGGCACTCTGTGCGGTAAATCAACAACACCAGATTTAAACAATCAGACTAACTGTGTTGAGCTGGAGAACAATCATTAGTTTCTGTCCATCACTGATCCAAACAGTGTCTAATAAAACACATCAGATATTAAAGCGGCTTTGTGTTGCCATGGTTACTACACAATAACACCGGAGGGGAACGCGGCGATGATGTCACTGATAGGCGACGCACACACGGGCCGTGTCCTGGTTACAATCACTGATTTCTCTGGATTTAAACATTCTTGGAAACATTTGGGATAAAGTATACAAGCAGGCCCATCACAAGGGGGGTGCGAGGCCCTGTGTGAATGTGATGTGCGAGGCCCGGGGGTATATTAACGGGGGTCTACTGTTGCTATAGTGACAAACAATTTGTTGTTTATGTGAATATTTAAGAATAAGGATACTTAAAAATGTGTATATTCATTTTAACAGCATTAGTTCAAGAAGTTAAACTGTGTAACTGAACTGCGCAGTGTGCACATTTTGACGTTTAAATTATGTTCCATGATGCCATCGACGGCCGTTTATGAGCGCTATTTATTCATATTAAACATCAAACATTTTAAAAAGTTAAACATTTTAAATACTTAGTCTACACAACAGTCTCTGCGCTTACAGCGTCACAGACATTAATATTTTAACAATTTATAAAGACAAATCACTGTCTGGCCATCTGGAATTTCGGTATGGAGATATATTTTTATCTGTAGTATTACACCACACTGTGTGTGTATATTAGCACCGTTTGTTTTTCTTGTGGTATGAGAGAGTGCGTTTGGACCCGGAAGCGCTGCCGCGTGACATCAGACTTAACCGAATAAAGCTCTACGAACTTGACGTTCTTTTTAGCTATGTCTTTTAACTTATAGTAAGTTTGAAGGACAAAAACATGAACTTTAACTACATCATCAAGTCAGCTGTCACTTTTCTTTAGCGCGAGGCCCGGTGCGGTCGCACACTTGGCACAGCCCTTGCGACGGTACTGCACACAATATAGAACACTGTTGTTTTTGGGTATTTGAACCAAAAATCTTACATATACCCCACTACTACTCCACCATAAAAATCCCACTACTACTCCACCACCTCCACCTCCACCACCACTACTACTCCACCACCACTACTACTCCACCACCACTACTACTACTCCACCACCACTACTACTCCACCACCACCACTACTACTCCTACTACTACACCACCACCACCACTACTACTCAACCACCACCACTACTACTACTCCACCACTACCACTACTACTCAACCACCACTACAACTACTCCACCACTACTACTACTCCACCACTACCAATACTACTCCACCACCACTACAACTACTACTCAACCACCACCACTACTACTCAACCACCACCACTACTACTACTCCACCACTACCAATACTACTCCACCACCACTACTACTACTCCACCACCACTACTACTACTCCACCACCAAGTTTGAAGGACAAAAACATGAACTTTAACTACATCATCAAGTCAGCTGTCACTTTTCTTTAGCGCGAGGCCCGGTGCGGTCGCACACTTGGCACAGCCCTTGCGACGGTACTGCACACAATATAGAACACTGTTGTTTTTGGGTATTTGAACCAAAAATCTTACATATACCCCACTACTACTCCACCATAAAAATCCCACTACTACTCCACCACCACCTCCACCTCCACCACCACTACTACTCCACCTCCACCACCACTACTACTCCACCACCACCACCACTCCACCACCACTACTACTCCACCACTTCCACCACCACTACTACTCCACCACTACTACTCCACCACCACTACTACTACTCCATCACCACCACTACTACTACTCCATCACCACCACTACTACTACTCTATCACCACCACCACTACTACTACACCACCACCACCGCTACTGCTACACCACCACCACCACTACTACTCAACCACCACCACTACTACTACACCACCACCACCGATACTACTACACCACCGCTACTACTACACCACCACCACTACTCCACCACCACCACTACTACTACTCCACCACCTCCACCACCACTACTACTCCACCACCACTACTCCACCACCATCACCACCACTGCTACTACTCCACCTCCACCACCACTACTACTCCACCACCTCCACCACCACTACTACTCCACCACCACCACCACCACTACTACTGCACCACCACCACTACTACTACTCCACCACCACCACCACCACTACTACTCCACCACCACTACTCCACCACCATCACCACCACTGCTACTACTCCACCTCCACCACCACTACTACTCCACCACCACCACTACTACTGCACCACCACCACTACTACTACTCCACCACTACCACTACTACTGCACCTCCACCACCACTACTCCACCACCACCACCACCACTACTACTACACCACACCACCACTACTACTACACCACCACCACCACCACTACTACTCCACCACCACTACAACTACTCCACCACCACCACTACCACTACTACTCCACCACCACCACTACCACTACTACTCCACCACTACCACTACTACTGCACCACCACCACCATCACTACTACTCCACCACCACCACCACCACCACCACTACTACTACACCACCACCACCACTACTACTCCACCACCACTACTACTCCACCACCACCACTACCACTACTACTGCACCACCACCACCACTACTCCACCACCACCACCACCACCACCACCACCACCACTACTACTCCACCACCACCACTCCACCACCACCACTACCACTACTACTGCACCACCACCACTACTACTGCACCACCACCACTACTACTACACCACCACCACTACTACTACTCCACCACCACCACTACCACTACCACTACTACTGCACCTCCACCACCACTACTCCTCCACCACCACCACCACTACTACTACACCACTACTACTACACCACCACCACCACCACTACTACTCCACCACCACTACAACTACTCCACCACCACTACTACTACACCACCACTACTACTACAACTACTCCACCACCACAACTACACTACTACTACTACACCACCACCACTACTACCACCACTACTACTACACCACCACCAGAGAAAATTATTATATCATGAACATTTGATTACAATAATAATGTAATACTTATAACATTATGTGCAATTTTACATTGAGTTGCTGCACGTTTGAAGAAACTTTAGGACCAGCACCCAATCAGACGAAACCCTGTGTTGCCCCCGTCCTGCGTGTAGAGGTACGAGAACGCTCATGGTGCTGTCCCAGTGGCTCTGTCGCTGTCTGACCCGTGTCCTCCATAAAGTCTGTCCCTTTGATCCCTAATGCCGCCCCGTGGAGTCCGCTCTGATGTTCCGCTCAAAGCCTGAGGGAGCGGGGGTTTAGGCACTAACAGATGGTTGTGTGTGTTCTGGTGAAACGAGGCTCGGGTTTGAGTCGCGGAGGGTTTCTGGCAGGTTGTGTTCCTGTCTAATGCCACTAATGAAGATCTGACAGCTTTACTGTCAGAGAATACACACACTGCTCTTAAGGACGTGTGTGCTGGCACGATAGCGTCTCATCACACCACAGACATGATATTTACACATTTATGTGGCCATCTGGGCCTGGGTGTTTAATTAGGGATCTTGATTGAAAAGTGGAGCAAATTGTTTCGCTGATGTCACAACATTTCAGGGGTTTTATGGGTAAAATAATGGCTTGTTTGTGTCTGGAAGGGATATAAAGTGAGCGGTCTGCTTGGTGTGTGTGTGTGTGTGTAAAGTGGTGGAGAAAGCTCTTCAGGTGGTGAAGATCAGTCAGATGAGGGCGTTAAAGGCCGCTTTAGGGTCAGATCAAAGAGGAGGTGCACGAGAAGGTGGATTGGCCACTCTCTCGCTCTTTATCCGTCTGTTTTTCCTTCTGCAGAGACTCATTCATTCATGGCCATGTCTTGAAAGAGATTAGAACCTGCGGCTGCCAAGCCGTCCCGTCACTCTTTCCATCAGCCAATCAGGACGCAGATGTGAGAGTTTCTTGAAATCCATACCTGCAGGTAGAGAGGCAAGCGGAGGTTAGACGAGTGTAGATCTGCAGTGGATTTTTCTCTCTCTCTCTCTCTCTCTCTCTCTCTCTCTCTCTCTCTCTCTCTCTCTGTCTCTCTGCTCTCTCTCTCTCTCTCTCTCTCTCTCTGTCTCTCTGTGTCTCTCTCTCTCTCTCTCTCTGTCTCTCTCTCTGTCTCTCTCTGTCTCGCTCTCTCTCTCTCTCTCTCTCTGTCTCTCTCTGTCTCTCTCTGTCTCGCTCTCTCTCTCTCTCTCTCTCTCTCTGTCTCTCTGTCTCTCTGTCTCGCTCTCTCTCTCTCTCTCTCTGTCTCTCTGTCTCTCTGTCTCGCTCTCTCTCTCTCTCTGTCTCTCTGTCTCTCTCTCTGTCTCTCTGTGTCTCTCTCTCTCTCTCTCTCTCTCTCTCTCTCTCTCTGTCTCTCTCTGTCTCGCTCTCTCTCTCTCTCTCTCTCTCTCTCTCTGTCTCTCTCTCTCTCTCTCTCTCTCTCTCTCTCTCTCTCTGTCTCTCTCTCTCTCTCTCTCTCTCTCTCTCTCTCTCTCTCTCTCTCTCTCTCTGTCTCTCTCTGTCTCTCTCTCTCTCTCTCTCTGTCTCTGTCTCTCTGTCTCTCTCTCTCTCTCTCTCTGTCTGTCTCTGCTCTCTCTCTCTCTCTCTCTCTCTCTCTCTCTCTCTCTCTCTCTCTGTCTGTATGGTTTCTGAGAGTGACGTCTCCTCTCTTCCAGCCGACTCAACACTCTGAACAAGTGTGCCTCCATGAAACTGGACGTCAGTCTCCCCAAGAAGAAAGTAAGTTTCTGTTTACTTTAATCCATTCTTTTTCCTTCAAAAACATTTGGGTAAGAGGCCAGAAATATCATATTTACAAGCAATGAAGAAGTTTTAAAAACAAAGAGATGCATTATTTAAAGCACAGTGTGTATGTATTGTGATTTAGTTACACACAGGGTTTTAATGTTGCATTTATGCATTTATAAAACAGCAATATTGTGACTGTATGTCATTTATTCTGAAAGAGCTAAATTTATCATCATTCCTCCAGTCTTCAGTGTCACATGATCCTTCAGAAATCATTCTCATATGAGGATCTGATGCTCAGCACACATTTATGATTATTATCAGAGTTTTTCAGGATTCTCTGATGAACAGAAAGTTCAGAAGAACAGTATTTATCTGAAGCAGAAGCTTTTGTAACATTATAAATGTCTTTACTGTCACTTTTGATCAATTTAATGCGTCCTTGCTGGTAACATGTTTATTTAACACTTTATTTTGGGGTTCAGTTCTCACTATGAACTAGTTGCTAGTAAATGGGGTAAGAAAAATAATGGAACCTGTTTGGGACAGAAGCAAGATTTCAGTCAGAAACAAGATTATTTTTCTTACCCCATTGGCAGATCATTTTGCTTGTTTTAAGCAAAAACTCACTTCATTTTGATTTGATTTTCCAGAAAACAAGAAAAATATCTTATGTCATTTTACTTATCCAGTAAAATCATCTTAAAATGTAAGAATTTTTAGATATTTAGACTGGAAACAAGACAAAAATACTAAATAAGAAAAGCGTGTGCAGTGTAATCTAAAGTGTGATGAGTATTTTTCTTAATTTCTTTTAAAAAAATACTTTTGAATGATATTGTGTGTATATATCATGAATTTAAGTTATGAAGATTTGAATCATTACTGTATTACATTATATTGATTACATTAGTTTTTTTGTGCATTGGGAATGTCCTTGATTGTCATGAAAATAATTTCACAATGCAAAAATATCAATGGTGTTGATGCAAAATGAATTTTCACATAATAAAAAAAAAAAAAAACATTTCTTCATGATATTCACCCATTTATTTTAGAGACAAATATCTGTTCTATTAAATAATCTATAAAACTGCATGTCTTTTTAATGTCTTTAGAGTAAATCGGTTTGTCTAGGTTTGGATAATTTGGTTTATAACAAAGCAGATTATATAAGAAGAGCAGTCGTGCACAGTCAGTAGAATTGATGTTGTTCAGGTTAATCTTCAGTGGAGACTCGGGCTCATTATGATCTGGATCTCATTCAGTAGGTCATTTCTGACGCTCTGCTTCTGGTGTGTGAAAGGACCTTCAACACCACCGGACTGCCATTCGACACCTGTTATGTTCACGTCCTCTTGTTTGGATGATATTTGAGAATTCCCCAAACCGGCTCGTATGACTTAGGGGATGTTTTTGAAATAGTCTCCTGACATTTTTCAGATACCATGAGCCTCTTTTGACATCATCACCATTATTCAGTTGAAATGCATGAAGTCTGTGATGTTTTAAATGGGAAATGGCTTGTGAAAGTATATAGTATTACGAGAGCTCTTTCCTGTACTGAGAGCTCGCGTGTCTGGATTTACTATCTATAAAATCTATCTTATTGGTAACATCTGTACGATGACGCCTTAATATCTCATGGTTTCTATCATCACATCCATCATTTTTATAACTGCATAAAAATAATTGTCAGGAGGTTTTAGAAAGGAGCACTGTTGTGGAAAAAAGAGATTAAAACTAGGTTAACAGCAAAACATCATCATAAGCCTAAACCAAAATAAATATCTTAAATGTAATTTTGGAGCTTTTTCTCTCCAAATAAAAATGAAACCGAAATTATACGTTTGCATAAAAAGGAAAAAATTAAGGACATTTTAAGAACATTTGCAAAATGATTTATGAGCATATTTAACATCTTATGTGTGTCATAGTCAGGACATTCACAGTCAGCGCGTTCTCTTCTGTCTTTCTGAGCGTCGTGTGTGTGTGTGTGTGTCATAGTCAGGACATTCACAGTCAGCGCGTTCTCTTCTGTCTTTCTGAGTGTCGTGTGTGTGTGTGCGTCATAGTCAGGACATTCACAGTCAGCGCGTTCTCTTCTGTCTTTCTGAGAGTTGTGTGTGTGTGTGTGTGTGTCATAGTCAGGACATTCACAGACAGCGCGTTCTCTTCTGTCTTTCTGAGTGTCGTGTGTGTGTCATAGTCAGGACATTCACAGTCAGCGCGTTCTCTTCTGTCTTTCTGAGTGTCGTGTGTGTGTCATAGTCAGGACATTCACAGACAGCGCGTTCTCTTCTGTCTTTCTGAGTGTCGTGTGTGTGTGTGTCATAGTCAGGACATTCACAGTCAGCGCGTTCTCTTCTGTCTTTCTGAGTGTCGTGTGTGTGTGTGTGTGTGTGTGTGTGTGTGCCATAGTCAGGACATTCACAGACAGCGCGTTCTCTTCTGTCTTTCTAAGTGTCGTGTGTGTGTGTGTGTGTGTGTGTGTCATAGTCAGGACATTCACAGACAGCGCGTTCTCTTCTGTCTTTCTAAGTGTCGTGTGTGTGTGTGTGTCATAGTCAGGACATTCACAGTCAGCGCGTTCTCTTCTGTCTTTCTGAGTGTCGTGTGTGTGTGTGTGTGTGTGTGTGTGTGTGTGTGTGTGTGTGATAGTCAGGACATTCACAGACAGCGCATTCTCTTCTGTCTTTCTAAGTGTCGTGTGTGTGTGTGTGTGTGTCATAGTCAGGACATTCACAGACAGCGCGTTCTCTTCTGTCTTTCTGAGTGTCGTGTGTGTGTGTGTCATAGTCAGGACATTCACAGTCAGCGCGTTCTCTTCTGTCTTTCTGAGTGTCGTGTGTGTGTGTGTGTGTGTGTCATAGTCAGGACATTCACAGACAGCGCGTTCTCTTCTGTCTTTCTAAGTGTCGTGTGTGTGTGTGTGTGTGTGTGTGTGTGTGTGTGTCATAGTCAGGACATTCACAGTCAGCGCGTTCTCTTCTGTCTTTCTGAGTGTCGTGTGTGTGTGTGTGTGTGTGTGTGTCATAGTCAGGACATTCACAGACAGCGCGTTTCTTCTGTCTTTCTTAGTGTCGTGTGTGTGTGTGTGTGTGTGTGTGTGTGTGTGTGTGTGTAGTCAGGACATTCACAGACAGCGCGTTCTCTTCTGTCTTTCTGAGTGTCGTGTGTGTGTGTGTCATAGTCAGGACATTCACAGTCAGCGCGTTCTCTTCTGTCTTTCTGAGTGTGTCGTGTGTGTGTGTGTGTGTCATAGTCAGGACATTCACAGACAGCGCATTCTCTTCTGTCTTTCTAAGTGTCGGTGTGTGTGTGTGTGTGTGTCATAGTCAGGACATTCACAGACAGCGCGTTCTCTTCTGTCTTTCTGAGTGTCGTGTGTGTGTGTGTGTCATAGTCAGGACATTCACAGTCAGCGTTTCTCTTCTGTCTTTCTGAGTGTCGTGTGTGTGTGTGTGTCATAGTCAGGACATTCACAGACAGCGCGTTCTCTTCTGTCTTTCTAAGTGTCGTGTGTGTGTGTGTGTGTGTGTCATAGTCAGGACATTCACAGTCAGCGCGTTCTCTTCTGTCTTTCTGAGCGTCCTGTGTGTGTGTGCGTGTGTGTGTCATAGTCAGGACATTCACAGTCAGCGCTTTCTCTTCTGTATTTCTGAGTGTCCTGTGTGTGTGTGTGTGTGTGTGTGTGTGTGTGTGTGTGTGTGTCATAGTCAGGACATTCACAGTCAGCGCTTTCTCTTCTGTATTTCTGAGTGTCCTGTGTGTGTGTGTGTGTGTCATAGTCAGGACATTCACAGTCAGCGCGTTCTCTTCTGTCTTTCTGAGCGTGGTGTGTGTGTGTGTTATAGTCAGGACATTCACAGACAGCTCGTTCTCTTCTGTCTTTCTGAGCGTTGTGTGTGTGTGTGTGTGTGTGTGTGTGTCATAGTCAGGACATTCACAGTCAGCGCTTTCTCTTCTGTATTTCTGAGTGTCCTGTGTGTGTGTGTGTTTAGTCAGGACATTCACAGTCAGCGCTTTCTCTTCTGTATTTCTGAGTGTCCTGTGTGTGTGTGTGTATGTGTGTGTGTGTGTCATAGTCAGGACATTCACAGTCAGCGCGTTCTCTTCTGTCTTTCTGAGCGTGGTGTGTGTGTGTGTCATAGTCAGGACATTCACAGTCAGCACTTTCTCTTCTGTATTTCTGAGTGTCCTGTGTGTGTGTGTGTGTGTGTGTGTGTGTGTGTGTCATAGTCAGGACATTCACAGTCAGCGCGTTCTCTTCTGTCTTTCTGAGTGTCGTGTGTGTGTGTGTGTGTCATAGTCAGGACATTCACAGTCAGCGCGTTCTCTTCTGTCTTTCTGAGCGTCGTGTGTGTGTGTGTGTGTGTGTCATAGTCAGGACATTCACAGTCAGTGCGTTCTCTTCTGTCTTTCTGAGTGTCGTGTGTGTGTGTGTCATAGTCAGGACATTCACAGTCAGCGCGTTCTCTTCTGTCTTTCTGAGTGTCGTGTGTGTGTGTATCATAGTCAGGACATTCACAGACAGCGCGTTCTCTTCTGTCTTTCTGAGTGTCGTGTGTGTGTGTGTGTGTCATAATCAGGACATTCACAGACAGCGCGTTCTCTTCTGTCTTTCTGAGCGTGGTGTGTGTGTATGTGTGTGTGTGTTATAGTCAGGACATTCACAGTCAGCGCGTTCTCTTCTGTCTTTCTGAGTGTCGTGTGTGTGTGTGTGTGTGTCATAGTCAGGACATTCACAGTCAGCGCGTTCTCTTCTGTCTTTCTGAGTGTCGTGTGTGTGTGTGTGTGTGTGTGTGTGTCATAGTCAGGACATTCACAGACAGCAGCGTTCTCTTCTGTCTTTCTGAGTGTCGTGTTGTGTGTGTGTGTGTCATAATCAGGACATTCACAGACAGCGCGTTCTCTTCTGTCTTTCTGAGCGTGGTGTGTGTGTATGTGTGTGTGTGTGTGTGTGTGTTATAGTCAGGACATTCACAGTCAGCGCGTTCTCTTCTGTCTTTCTGAGCGTGGTGTGTGTGTGTGTGTGTTCACAGTCAGCGCGTTCTCTTCTGTCTTTCTGAGCGTGGCGTGTGTGTGTGTGTTATAGTCAGGACATTCACAGTCAGCGCGTTCTCTTCTGTCTTTCTGAGCGTGTCGTGTGTGTGTGTGTCATAGTCAGGACATTCACGGTCAGCGCGTTCTCTTCTGTCTTTCTGAGTGTCGTGTGTGTGTGTGTGTCATAGTCAGGACATTCACAGTCAGTGCGTTCTCTTCTGTCTTTCTGAGTGTCGTGTGTGTGTCATAGTCAGGACATCCACAGTCAGCGCATTCTCTTCTGTCTTTCTGAGTGTCGTGTGTGTGTGTGTGTGTCATAGTCAGGACATTCACAGTCAGTGCGTTCTCTTCTGTCTTTCTGAGTGTCGTGTGTGTGTGTGTGTGTGTCATAGTCAGGACATTCACAGTCAGCGCATTCTCTTCTGTCTTTCTGAGTGTCGTGTGTGTGTGTGTGTGTGTGATAGTCAGGACATTCACAGTCAGTGCGTTCTCTTCTGTCTTTCTGAGTGTCGTGTGTGTGTGTGTGTCATAGTCAGGACATTCACAGTCAGCGCGTTCTCTTCTGTCTTTCTGAGCGTCGTGTGTGTGTCATAGTCAGGACATTCACAGTCAGCACGTTCTCTTCTGTCTTTCTGAGCGTGGTGTGTGTGTGTGTGTGTGTGTTATAGTCAGGACATTCACAGTCAGCACGTTCTCTTCTGTCTTTCTGAGTGTCAGTTCCTCACAATAGCAACGCTCCAACAATGCTCCTGATCACACCTGGTGTTCAGACCAGACGCCCATGGGTGAACCGATGCGCCAGTGTATTTGATATTTAAACAACATGGAGCTGAACATGAGATTTGCGTCAAGCTGAAACTAGCAGAACACACTTGCGTCATGCCGGGCGTCATATTGCACCGGGTGTATGATAGGGCCCTTACTCAAAAAGTGTCAGACTATGTCTCTTCCTGTGCCCACAGAGTGAGGACTCTGATGAGGAGGACCTGCTGGCCATCAGCAATAGATGGACATTTGAGTGGAACAGTCGGCGCTGGTCACGTCTGCAAGACATCGACTACCTCTTGGGTCGAGCGGAGGATCGAAGCCCCTCTGAGGCGGGTGAGCATCTGCGGACCACCGTGAGCAGTGAGAGCATTCTGACAGACCTCAGCGAGCCGGAGATCTGCTCCCTGCACAGTGAAGACTCATTGGCTGCCATGCCTGACTCCGCCTCCCTCACGCCACTGCACTTACCCAGAGATCTGCCTCATTACGGCTCACTTCCTGCCAAGAGCAGACGACGTGGACGCACACGTGCCAAAGACTTTCTGAGGAGGATGGAGACGCTGGGTCGGACGTGGGGGCCATCGATGGGGCGTTCAGAGCGGCGCTCTTTGGTTATTAGCGGCCCAGTTCTGCAAAGCGAGCCAGAGGCGTTAAAGACTCTACGATGTGTTCAAATTTTTAACGGCGAGCCTCTAAACTCTGAAAACATGCCTCCTGCCAACAACTGCCCAAATTCGTTGGCCAGCAGCGAGGCCAGCAGCCAGTCGGAGACCAGCGGTAGTGCCGGAAGCACGCCGAACATGAAGGGACGCATCTCACAATTGTATCCTCCTGGTAAACGTGCAGGCATCTACCTGGAGGACATCGATGTTCTCGCCGGTGCCCCCCAGAGGAGGAGACCGGTTGAGCAGAGCCGCAAAAAGGATTTCCGCTCCTATGACGAGCTATTGGTGCATATCCCAAAAGATCATAAACCTGGTACCTTCCCTAAAGCACTGTCGATCGAGAGTCTGACGCTAGCCAGTAAGGAGCAAAGAAACTGGAAGGTTCTGGATTCAGAGCCACAGATGTATAAATGCAGGAAAGTTGGCGGAAGGGAACCCCGGCCAGTGACGCGCTGCTGCCCGCGGGGAAGCAGAATCAGCGTGTACGATAATGTACCTGGATCACACCTGTACGCAAGCACCGGGGACTTACTGGACCTTGAGAAGGAGGACATATTCCCGCATTTAGATGACATACTGCAGCATGTGAATGGCTTGCAGCAGATTGTGGACCATTGGTCCAAAAACGTCTTGCCGGAGAGTGAAGGGGAGGTGGAGGGCAGCAGGGGGCGGGACCAGAGGATTATTGACGGACAATCTTCCAGTCAGATCACACTGGACTTTGAGGGGACCTCGGTCGAAGGCCTGACCACTCCGAGTGATGGACACAGGGACGGGGTTTCGTTAAATGGAACGGACACCTCCAGCACCAGAGAGAGGAGGGACTCGGGCGTGGGAGCTTCTCTCACACGACCACAGTAAGACATCAGGAGGATAGACTGAGAAATGCTCATTCAGATATAGAGAAACTTTAAAGTGATGTGTGTTCTAAGGGAGATCACGATGGATGGATGGATGGATGGATGGATGGATGGATGGATGGATGGATGGATGGATGGATGGATGGATGGATGGATGGATGGATGGATGGATGGATGGATGGATTAGACAGACAGACGGATGGGTGGATGGATGGATGGATGGATCAGACAGACGGATGGGTGGATGGATGGATTAGACAGATGGATGGATGGTTGGATGGATAGAACACAAAACTTTATCATATTGCAGTAGTTATTTTTATTTATACTTTGAAGTGCAGCATTAAATGATGTTTCCATAATCAAATGTTCATGAATGTTTGTTTTTGTTGTATTTCTAGCCTCAGATGGCCGAGCTTCAGGATGTCAAACCTCCTCAGCCAATCAGGAATCTCGCTTCAGATATCTAGCCAATCAGTGGGCCAGCTTAGCTTGCTGCAGAAGTTCTCTTTATTGCGTCTCACTGCAGTCATGGAGAAATACTCCATGTCCAACAAACACGGGTGGACTTGGTGAGTTTCCTACAAACACATTTGGGACTGAGCATTAGGAAAATTACATATATTTTTTTACCAATGGAGTACAATGAGTAAGAATCATAGCACCATAGTGTACACTAACATTTAAAAGCTTAAGGTTGGTGAGATTTTTTTATTTTTATTTTTTTATTTTTATGTTTTTGCAAGACGCATCATGCTCACCAAGGCTTTACAGAAATAAAGTAAAGACAGTAATTACTCCATTACTTCAGTGTCACATGATCCAATGTTGAAAACAGTAAAGCTGATTTTTTTTTGTGCATTTTTCAGGATTTTTTATTTGATTAATATAAAGTTCAAAAGAACAGCATTTTTTGTTGTATACATGTCTGTGCTGTCACTAATCCTTGCTGAATAGAAGTATTAAGTTCTTTCAAAAATGTACTGACCCCAAACTTTTGAATGGTTGTGTACATGCGTAAGTCAAGGGTCTTTTAAAGCAACAAGCTAAGTCAAAGTAAGTCTTGGAAAGTCCCCGTAGGGTGTCTGGGGTTTTCTTGTCAGTTATTAGCTCTTATTGAATGACACACTGATCAAAGCATCTCCTCAGTCAAGCGAGTCTTGTGTTAAAACTGCAGAGCTTGTGGAGCAATCTCATCCCGCCATCTACAGTAAATCTCCAACTCTGCACTCTTCCAGTCACACTCCTTCCTGCATTTTATATATATATATATATATATATATATAAAATCAATCAGACAGTGCCTTTATACACCGATCAGGCACAACATTCTGACCGGTGAAGTGAATAACACTGATGATCTCTTCACGGCTCCTGTTAGTGGGTGGGATATATTAGGCAGCAAGTGAACATTTTGTCCTCAAAGTTGATGTGTTAGAAGCAGGAAAAATGGGCAAGCGTAAGGATTTGAGCGAGTTTGACAAGGGCCAAATTGTGATGGCTAGACGACTGGGTCAGAGCATCTCCAAAACTGCAGCTCTTGTGGGGTGTTCCCGGTCTGCAGTGGTCAGGATCTATCAAAAGTGCTCCAAGGAAGGAACAGTGGAGAACCGGACACAGGGTCATGGGCGGCCAAGGCTCATTGATGCACGTGGGGAGCGAAGGCTGGTCTGATAAATCACATTTTCTTTTACATCACGTGGCTGGCCGAGTGTGTGGCTTCCCTGGGGAACACATGGCACCAGGATGCACTATGGGAAGAAGGCAAGCCGGCGGAGGCAGTGTGATGCTTTGGGCAATGTTCTGCTGGGAAACCTTGGGTCCTGCCATCCATGTGGATGTTACTTTGACACGTACTACCTACCTAAGCATTGTTGAGACCATGTACAGCCTTTCATGGAAACGGTATTCCCTGGTGGCTGTGGCTCTTCCAGCAGGATAATGCTCCTGACACAAAGCACAAATGCTTCAGGAATGGTTTGAGGAGCACAGCAACGAGTTTGAGGTGTTGACTTGGCCTCCAAATTCCCCAGATCTCAGTCCAATCGAGTATCTGTGGGATGTGCTGAACAAACAAGTCCGATCCATGGCGGCCGCACCTCGCAACTTACAGGACTTAAAGGATCTGCTGCTAACATCTTGGTGCCAGATACCACAGCACACCTTCAGGGGTCTAGTGGAGTCCATGCCTCGATGGGTCAGGGCTGTTTTTCTCAGCAAAAGGCGGACCAACACATAATGTTATCCCTGATCGGTGTATACACGCATATGGACATCAACTGTGATCTCCTCTTCTCAATACTGTGTATGCATATGTTCTTAGGTCAGTGCCAAAATTTATGAAGAGAATGAAGGGACCAGACTACAAGGATAAGGTGGTTTTCGGCGTTCCTCTGATTGTCCACGTCCAGCGGTACGGATACCCTTTGCCCTTAAGCTTGCAGCTCGCCCTGCGCTTTTTAAGGAGCCAGTGTTTGGACCAGGTACACACTTTCATTCACATTTGCAAGATTGATAAGTTTCAGTCTAAATTAGTCAGAAAAAATCTTGGTCTAGTCCAGTCAGATAGAAAAGCCAGAGTTTACAAACCCTAATAGTCTTTGTTTTTCTTCCCTGTATGCTAATGTCTTAGTAATTCAGATTAAAATTAATTTTGTTTTTAATGTTGCTTGAATCATTTTGTTGGTCAACAAAATCTGTGCCCTTGTAAAACCCCTGATCACTTGAATTCCTATTGGATTCCCACCCACAACACCCTAGCATTGCAAGTACCCCTCACATTTATAGATGCATTATAAAAAGTAAAAACCGTGTTTGCTTTTCTCGTTGTGCTTCAGGTGGGACTTTTCCGTAAATCTGGGGTGAAGTCTCGTATTCAAGCTCTCAGGCAAATGTGTGAAACCTCCCCAGAAAATGTGAGCTACGAGGATCAGTCGGCGTATGACGTGGCGGACATGGTCAAACAGTTCTTCAGAGACCTGCCCGAGCCTCTCCTCACAAGCAAAATGGGCGAGACCTTCCTCCACATATACCAGTGTAAGCATTTCCTCATGTGCACAGATACTACATACTAGGGGTTGCACAGACTTTAATGCTCTGCCATGATGCTTTAAAGGGGTCAGGAACTGCATTGTTTTATAATGTTTCCTGGGGTGCATTTATAATGTTAGTATGATTTTTACATCAAAAATGGTCATCATTTAGAAACAAAAGGCATTTTTCCTATTTTAGCCTCTGATTTAAATGGCGTGTCTGCTGTGAGACTTCAGTGTAAACGCCCACTGCTGTGATTGGCTGCTGTACAGCCAATGCTTTCCTCATAAATAACAGTACAAACACAATGTAAATAAGAGATTTGTTGATTATTACGGGAGTCCAGAGCTCAGTCACTGATAAACTCGAGCTGTTTGATTGACAGCTCCAGAGATTGTAAAGGGAGAGTTCTTTGATGGCTTTCTATATATAATTTAATCACAGTTTAAATAACAGATTATTTTCATCTACTAAGAGAAACATGTGAAGTTGAGCGTTTAGTCACTGGTTTGATTTACTGACACACAGACAAAGAACATCTGACTGTACATGAATCATTACATATCAGAAATCACTGGTCTCAGATCAGGCATTAGAATGACCACAGTTACTCACATGTTGTGGCGTTACTGTCGAGTCCATATCGTGAAAGTCTGTTTGCAACCGAAATTGTGACTGATTTTCCAAAGAATCCACAGTGAAATGTAGCGAACACAAATAAATAATGCTCAACTGAGACATTCACATTGTTGAGAATAAATAAGCACATTCCTAGCATTAGGATCCTTTGGAAGGGAATGTTATTTTTAGTCAGCTCGTCATCTCACTAACACGGCAGTGGGCGGGGCCACAGTTGTGATGATGACGTAGGCGTTGATCTTCTTCTGCAGAGGCGGTCTTTCACCATCTATTATAGGCTCATTCACAACGAGTCGTTCTCTGGGCTTGGGTACAATAAAAGCTGTTTTTGGACTAACCGTTCTTATAGTATGATGACCTCTTATATGTCAAAAGCTCAAGGAAAATAACATTTCTCAGTTCATGAGCCCTTTAAGCTTAATGTTGACTATCCCTAACTCTCTCGATTGTACTTTCGTTCAACCCAGACGTCCCTAAAGAGCAGCGCTTACCGGCTGTGCAGGCGGCTATCATGCTAATGGCCGATGAAAACCGCGAGGCCCTGCAGACACTGCTCTGCTTCCTAAATGATGTCACTTCCTCTGTTGAGGAGAATCAGATGACCCCCATGAACCTGGCGGTGTGCCTCGCTCCTTCTCTCTTCCACCTCAACATCATGAAGAATGATAACCTGTCGCCTAGGTAACGGAGTTCAGTTTTTAGTGCATTCCAACATGTGCTCTACTCAGAGAGGTTGTGTTTCACTATCATATAGGAGCTATAGGATGATGTGTGTGCTTTGTCATTAGGACTCCAGGGCCCTGAAGTGTCGTGAGAAGGCGTGAAGTGTGTTATTAACACAACACCCCCATCATTGTGTTCATTAGAGAGCACTACTCGACACAGAGCAGACACACTTCCCTGAGGGCCAGAGACAGGAGGGCGTTTATGAGAGACGGGTAGTTTAGCTTTACCTCACACTTAACCAGACCGAGGGCATCAGGAGACGACTTCATATACATGTAGAAAAAGTGCCATGAGAGATGTTTTGGTAACACTTTATTTTAATGTTACACATGGTCAGGGTTGGGGAGTAACGGAATACATGTAACTTAGTTTGAGCAAATGCATTAGTTATATTTTAACATCAAATTACAGTTGCATCCGAAAAGTATTTTAGATTATCAAAGTGATTAAGTTGAATTTAATGTAATTTATTTCATTTAAACATTAATGTAAACAGCAATTGGTTATTCTGATTACTTACACTGTAACAGGGACACATTAGAATAAAGAGTACCCGATGTTGCTCATTTGTTTATATGCTTACAGCCACAAATGTGGTGAAAATGTTATGGATCACATGATGTCTTTGATTGCATTCAGGTCTATTCAGAGGAAGTACGCCACTGGGCGGCCAGACCAAAAGGACCTGAATGAGAACCTCGCGGCGACTCAGGGACTTGCGCACATGATTGCTGAGTGCCATCAGCTGTTTGAGGTACGAGATGCATGTTCTGTCATGTGTGAAATGAGAGTTGTGGTTGTCTATGTAAAATTGTGTGCAGAACAAGTGCATTGTAATAATTTCTGTATGGTTTTCCCCTGAAAGTTTGGGATCAGTAAGATTTTTAAAAAAAGAAATTAATACTTTTGTTCAAGGATGCATTAAATTAGTTTAAAAGTGACTTTTACATTGTTAACCCCTTAACGTTCAAAGATCGTCGACGGCCCCAGATTATCGCTATTTAACATTCACTGCACGTTAAAACATCACACTCTTACTTGATCTGGACAAACTGAGTACTATTAGAAAGATTAAAGACTCCAGCTTCAGTATTTGACCACTGTTTATGATAAAATTGTGATGCACTGACATTAATTTCTTAATTTAAATCAGGAGTGCAAAATAATCTATCTGTAATTTTTTATATTTTGAAACGAATCTGAAATGAAAGGTGTGTTGATGGGCAAGCTATAATGCCAGAATAAATGCTAATAATGGCTGAATAAAAAAACAGAAGAATAACGATAAAACAATAATGAAGATTAAGTCTCATCACGGCAGAGATCCTAACATTCGGCGAGAGAAGATAATAGAATTATGAATGGGCGACTCTCCGCGCCAGACATTACAGTGCAGGGGAGTTATAGGGGCCATTAATAATTTCATTAGCATTTTTTTTAGCCTTCCCTAAAAATGCACATAAGATGATCTTATAAAATGATTATTAAAATGCATAGTTGTAGAGATATAATCCTCAGGATTTGAGCGAGTTTGACAAGGACCAAATTGTGATGGCTAGACGACTGGGTCAGAGCATCTCCAGAACTGCAGCTCTTGTGGGGTGTTCCCGGTCTGCAGTGGTCAGGATCTATCAAAAGTGCTCCAAGGAAGGAACAGTGGAGAACCGGACACAGGGTCATGGGCGGCCAAGGCTCACTGATGCACGTGGGGAGCGAAGGCTGGCCCGTGTGGTCCGATCAAACAGACGAGCTACTGGAGCTCAAACTGCTCAAGAAGTTAATGCTGGTTCTGATAGAAAGGTGTCAGAATACACAGAGCATCTCAGTTTGTTGCGTATGGGGCGGCATAGCCGCTGACCAGTCAGGGTGCCCATGCTGACCCCTGTCCACCGCCGAAAGCACCAACAGTGGCACGTGAGCATCAGAACTGGACCACGGAGCAATGGAAGAAGGTGGCCTGGTCTGAGGAATCACGTGTTCTTTTACATCACGTGGATGGCCGGGTGCGTGTGCGTGGCTTCCCTGGGGAACACATGGCACCAGGATGCACTATGGGAAGAAGGCGAGCCGGCGGAGGCAGTGTGATGCTTTGGGCAATGTTCTGCTGGGAAACCTTGGGTCCTGCCATCCATGTGGATGTTCCTTTGACACGTACCACCTACCTAAGCATTGTTGAGACCATGTACAGCCTGTCATGGAAACGGTATTCCCTGGTGGCTGTGGCTCTTCCAGCAGGATAATGCTCCTGACACAAAGCACAAATGCTTCAGGAATGGTTTGAGGAGCACAACAACGAGTTTGAGGTGTTGACTTGGCCTCCAAATTCCCCAGATCTCAATCCAATCGAGTATCTGTGGGATGTGCTGAATAAACAAGTCCGATCCATGGAGGCCCCATCTCGCAACTTACAGGACTTAAAGGATCTGCTGCTAACATCTTGGTGCCAGATACCACAGCACACCTTCAGGGGTCTAGTGGAGTCCATGCCTCGACGGGTCAGCAAAAGGGGGACCAACACAATATTAGGTCATAATGTTATGCTTGATTGGTGTATGTTGATTATGTGACTGTCCAGAATGATTTATGAGCAGCAACGATTTCTTTCAAATAAATGCTGTTCTTTTGAACTTTCTATTCATCAAAGAATAGAAGAAAATTCAGCTTTGTCATCACAGAGATGAATTACATTTTTAAATGTATTAAAATATGAAACTGTGTAATAATATTTCACGATAATACTGTTTTTACTGTATTTTAATCAATTAAATGCATCCTCTGTGAGTATAAGAGACTTTCAAAAACACCTAAGAACTTTTACTGACCCGCTTGTTCTTCAAATGTCAGTGTTGGAGGACAGAAGGAGACTTCTCCTGAAACGCTTTCTCCTTTAATGTGGTTTGTGCAGATTCCTCAGGAGATGTTCTCTCAGTCCAGGAACTCGTACATGGAAGCTGAGCTGCTGGCGCCCTCTTTGGATGAGCTCTGTAAAAAACAGTCACAACAGGACGAGGAGGAGGAAGAGGAGGAAGAAAGCACATATCACTCTTATCTGGAGAGCCTGATACAGAATCTGATGAAAGAGGCCAAAGACAAGACCAAGGGTTGGGTGGCCAGATCAAACATCGACAGTACTGAGATATCATTCAAAAAGGTAAAAATAGAATATTAGATACAGATTTATGCATGTATGCATTCATTCATTTATGTTATATGGACTATGCTTTGAATATTTACATTTGTAATAACGGCGTGTGATGTCATCATGTCGGAAAGGTCACATGACGCAGGTGGAAGTGCCAACCCAGTGCCGATGTTCTCCTCCAACTTTGGAATTGTCCAACATTGTTTCACGTTCGTTTTAACACTGGGTCGGCACTTCCACCTGCGTCATGTGACCTTTCCGACACGATGATGTCATATGTCGTGAAGAACAACAACACCGAAGTCGAGCATTTGAGGTTAAAGTATATAAATGTTTATTTGTGTTGTAAATGTCCGATGGTTTGTCTGGATCAGACCCTGTTCCTCTGGGATCGGTCAGAGCCTCTGAAGCCCTTCCTCTGAAACTGCATTGATCTGGACCTTCAGCCGTTGGTTCCCATTGAAGTCCATTATGTGGAGAAATAAAGCCACAATAAACTCATGGAGCAAACTTGTCAATCATCTTGATTGATGACACAGAGGAAACTCAATTACAGGACAGTTGTATTCACATGTGACTTGCGTGAACACATTTTGGCACGCTTTGAAAGGTTACCTTGTGAAAACCGAACCAAGTAGAAAATGCAACGTTGTAACAAATTAAGTCCCTGTTTCAGAACAAAACAAACGATCTATAGGTGTGAAAACGCCCCTTAAATTATGGACCGATGCATGACATGGGAAGTGGTGCATGGGTGCATTAATGGGAATCTGGCTTGCGTCATTTCCCACCCCCAGTTTCCTGTCTGCTCTGACTATCCTACCCAATAAAACACCAAAAGTCCATAAAATGAAGTCTGAGGGAAGTGTGCTGTCTCTCACAGGTGGGAGACGGGACCCCGTTGAGGCGCTGGCGTGTGTCTGTGGAGGTGGAGGCTCCTCCGCCGGTGGTGCTGAACCGCATTCTGAGAGAACGCCACCTGTGGGACAGTAACCTGCTCCAGTGGAAGGTCCTAGAGACGCTGGACATGCAGACGGAGGTGTACCAGTATGAGCTGAACAGCATGGCCCCGCACCCCAGCAGAGACTTTGTGGTGCTCAGGTGAGCATGATGGAGCTTATAGAGCTTTTTGTGTGTCATTCAGAACACTAGGAATCATCATTTAAAGGCTCATAACACACACAGTTTGTGCCAGTCTCGTGTTAGTCTGGAGTATCTGTAGAGTAGTGTTGATCCTTCATATCTCCCAAGAGTCTTTAGTTTATCAGATTTATAAAAGACAGATACACTGTACCGGTTCTTCCTGAAAACAGCCGAGCTCGTGGAGGCGTGCAGTGGGCGGAGCTAAAGAGACTCATACACACACACACACACACACACACACACACACACTCACACTCACACTCACACACACACACACACACTCACACACACACACACACACACACACACACACTCACACTCTTCTGAAAGTAAACACACTTCTTTAGTGACATTGTTGATCTCATGTCTCTTTATTTGCGCTCAGAGTATTTTCTGCGGTTCATGTTGGTGTTGTTGTCTGTTCTGTTTAGGACGTGGAGGGCAGATATGCCGAAAGGGGTGTGTGTACTGGTGTCGGTGTCGATTGACCACGAGGAAAGCCCTCAGCTGGCTGGAGTGAGAGGGATCGTTCTGGAATCACAGTTTCTGCTGGAACCGTGCGGCTCTGGCAAGTCCAGACTCACACACATATGCAGAGTGGACCTGAAGTGAGTGCACTGAAGACAACACTTAAAGTATACGCTACCGTTCACATGTCTGGGGTGGAAAGATGAAGGGTTTTATTCAGCAAGGATGCATCAAATGTGACAGTAAAGACATTTATAATGTTATAAAAGATTTCGATTTCATTTTTGTTTTGTACTGTATTTTAAAGCATTTTGTGTGTGTGTGTGTGTGTGTGTGTATATATATAATATTAAAACATTTATTTTTAATATTATCAAGTGATAATATGATGAATAGCATGAATAATGTGATGGATAAACAAAAATCAGCACACTGCCACTGCTGCTTCCTAATATTCCCAAAGCACCAAGAAGGGATGGAAACATTAAAAAACTCCTAACTCTAGAGAAAAGCATTTTATATACATGTGTGCCCCTGCAGCTCAACAGCAGCGCTGCGTCTCACGGGTTTATCTGTGCCGATAGCCAACAACACATTGTGTGTCATGCACACCTAGCATGAGCTGAGGGAGAGGAAATCATGGGGTCGTTTTAATTTTTGGGTGAACTAACCCTTCAAGTTTTTGGATGTGCGCATATTTCTACTTTGAATTCTTCAGTATATCAGACATGGTTGTAATTGTGTTTAAATTGTTTAATTTGAACAGAATTATTCCTCTGGTTTATTAGAAGTCCCTTATTGTGAGGTGCTTTCTCTGAGCGTGTGTAATGAATGCAGTGCATAACTATAGACTGTAAAAAAATATGGATGTAGTGTTCATGACGTCACCCGTAGGTTTCTGAAGAGCATTTCTGAAGCCTAAAGTGGGCGGAGCCGGTCGTCGCCATCTTGTCACCGCGCGTCACTCCCGGATAACCAAAAATGGGCAAAGAGGCGGGACGTGGGTGGAGCTGAGGTGCCTGGTTGCTGAAACCACGCCCACCTAGCTAGACCATAGTAGCAATCCACCTGTCACTCAAGTGGCCACGCCCCTTAATTATGCAGAACTTTAAGGCTTAATATAATTTAAACGGATGAGTTCTAAAACAGTCCATCCTCCTCACAGTTGTCATGAAGGGAAAATTAGCCGTATAGACCAAAACCACTTTTTGTACCAGACTGTAAACGTGTTTTTCTGCTGTAAAGTTGGGCATTTTAACATGAGGGAGATACAGATCTGACTCCCTTCTGGAGCCGGGCTCTAGTGGCCAGTCCATGAACTGCAGTTTAAGTCACTTCTGTGTTGGATGAGAGAGAGACCGCGGGAGGTTGCAGCTTGTATGTAACTCTTAATTGTGCTAAAAATGATGCTTGAGGAGACTTACACTTGTCTAATGCTTGCTGTTCCAGAGGAAAGTCTCCAGAGTGGTACAACAAAGCGTTCGGCCATCTGTGTGCCAGCGAGGCCGCTCGCATCCGCAGCTCCTTCCAGGCTCTGGATCCTGAGGGCCCGGAGACCAAAATCTGAGCGGGGCCAAGAGGGGATGCGTCAGGGCAGATGGACACAGAGAACGAAACAGAACACAAGAGCAAATGGATGAATTATGTGTGTTTCTCGCCCCTAAACCACGACAAACTGCCGTGTCCTGTTGGTTTAACAGACGGTGGATCATCGGATTTGTTTTACCCCTTATAGGGCATTTAATTCAGGTTTATTTCATGTCATTTTATGCAGCTGTTCAGAACTGCCTCTTCTGAAATGGCATTTGTTGTGTGTTTTGGGGCATGTGAGAAAAGATGGACAGAGAAAGTGACAGACAGACTCCGGCATACCCATAAAAAACTCATAACGCTGCTTTCTGTTGTCCGGTGTTTAACTTCAGAGCTGCGCTTACGACAAACAGATGTGGACGCCACGCCGCCTCACACTCATCACCACCGCAGATCTGCTTCAGTTTCAGCACTTCATTCTCAAAACACAGTTCGGTGCAGTATCGTCTAAACATTATTTAACACTGCATTTATCCTCATTTGTATGAAGCTAGTGTTACAGTGTCTATAGTTTTAAACTAAGATTGTATTGATGTGAAATATTTACTGACAAGCCCAAGTTCTGTTTTAAGAAATGTGTGCCCCTGGAGCCCAACAGCAGCGCTGCGTCTCACGGGTTTATCTGTGGCCATAGCCAACAACACATTGTGTGGGTCAAAATTATCACTTTTTCTTTTATGCCAAAAATCATCAGGATATTAAGATCATGTTCCATGAAGATATTCAGTAAATGTCCTACTGTAAATATATCATAAATGTGTTATTAGTAGTAATATGCATTGCTAAGGACTTCATTTGGACAACTTTAAAGGAGATTTTCTCAATATTTAGATTTTTTTGACCCTCAGATTCCAGATTTTCAAGTAGTCTTATCTCGACCAAATATTGTCCTTATTTATTCAGCTTTCAGATGATGCATAAATCAGAAACTTGACCGTATGACTGGTTTTGTGGTCCAGGGTCACATTTGTTGTTTATCGTTACAATAATCCTTGATTTCATGCGCAGGTAAGCAATAATGTATGATTATCACGATAAATGCACCAGTACTGTGCTCTTCTGACAATGCAATATGTTGTTGTAAAAGATATAGGCAATGCTTGTGATTGTTGTAAGTATGCATATTATTATTATTATTATTATTATTATTATTATTATTATTATTGCTGTCATTGTGTCACACTCTACAATGTCTAGGACATGAATTCATTTCACTGCTTCTGAGAAGCATGTCTATTTTATTCACAAAGCTGTACGTGTGTGTGTGTGTGTGTGTGTGTGTGTGTGTGTGTGTGTGTGTGTGTGTGTGTGTGTGTGTGTGTGTGAGTGACTGTGTGTGTGTGTGTGTGTGTGTGTGTAGAAATGTGTAGAAACAATTCGGGTTGTATATTTTGTACAGAAATGAGGCTTATTGGCAGGATTATCTGCTTTTATGCTCCATTATTTTCCTCATCATATCAATATTTTGCTTGAAATATCATTGTGAGCTGGTTTGATCAGCTGGACTGTGTTTGGGATTGACTCGGGCGATGTGTTGTGGCTCCGAACGGGTTTATGAGCAGAAAACAGGGAGATTGATGCCAATCATTTGGAAATGTGAAAAATAAAACCTCAATGCAATAGCGTTTTTTATTCACTCAATTGATTCTGCCTTGTTGGTCGGTCATGCAGGGTTTCTGCAGGTCTTATGAAGGTACATTTAAGAGCTTTTTACGACCAATTAAAGAAAATGTGAGGAATAAACTGAAGGGAGCACGTCAGTATGTTCTCTAAATGTAAATGAGTTGTATTAGTGACACTTCAATTCAATTTCCAACAGATCTCCATTACATTAGCTTAAAGTTTGTGATCAGAAATCTTGTGAAAGTGATTTTATGATTAAAACGAGCAAACATCTGCCAGTGTGTTCATAAAAATCTACTTAATTCAAATGAGAGTCATTTTCATACCCAATGACAGATATTTGTTCTTGTTTAAAGCTCAAACTCACTTCATTTTGATCAGTTTCTCAGAAAACCAGACTTAATTTCTTTTCACATGTCATTAAATGTGTCCTGATCTAAGGATGTTTAGAGTTTGTGCTGGAAAACTAAAATCCTGAGGAAGAACAGCATTTCTGCAGTGCATGCGATTAAATTTAGGGTTTTATTTATTTTTTATTTAAATTGTTCTGGCCTCTGCTTTAATGATTAAATGTGCCGGACTCTGCGTTCATCTTCTGAATGAAGAGATCTGTAATGAAATGGAAAGATTTCTGTCCTCCATTGACAGGCTAAGCAACTTCCACTGGCGCTCATAAAGATGGGGAAAACTGATCCATACGGATCGAGCGGATTATTCCAGATGTTCTGAAGAGACTCCATGGCTTTATATGAGGAAGGAAAGTCTGACGGATTTGAGCGACATTAGGACGAGGAAGTGATCCCAGGATTCTCATTAATGGGTGAACTGGCCCTTTAAGAGTCTGACCTACTGTTGATTTATTCAGACACAATCTGACCAATCCCGTGTCATTCTGCATTATACAGTCAGTTACAGTTTTATGAATGGATTCTGTGATTCCGTCCACATTTTCAGCATCACAGAAATCATACTGCCATGATTTAATGCCATGATATTGAATTTAAGACTTTCTGGGCCAATTTAAGACTTTTTTTAAGGCCTTGCATTGTGGAAGGTCAGATTAAGACTTTAGGACGAGCAGAAACCCTGTCCTGTCCAAAATATAGCATAACTTTCTCAAAACATTATACTGTAACCAAACTGGGTCCCGGGGAAAAGCCTCGAGAAAAAAAACTGTAAAAATAAATAAATAATTATATTAAAATAAATGAGTAAAGCAATAAATTTGATCTAAATTAAAAAAAATAAATAATAAAAAATTCATTATTAATTTTTAAATTATTAATCTATTAAATATATTAATTATTAATATATATATATATATATATATATATATATATATATATATATATATATATATATATATATATATATATATATATATATATATATATATATATATATATGTATATTAAAAACTTTTAAAAAACTGAATAAAATTAAATAAGCAAGAAATAAATAATAGATATAACAATACATTACTACATTGAGCATAACAAAATATATAATGTAACTGAAACTAATTTTAGATTTATAATATTATTTTTTGTCTATAAATGTATAAAAGACAGATGCCTTTTTTAGGATGGGGTCCCTCACACAGGGACGATCCCCTGCTGTAAACCAACAGAAGGACGCCCTGCCTCGTGTGACCAGCAGAGGACAGTGTGTCTGCGTTACAGGAACACTCAAGAGTTTAGAGGTCAGAGAACTCTTCACTGGCGTATGAGCAACATTGCCAGTAAGTAGCAGTGATTTGTGTTTTCTCCAGAGTCTGCAGAACAGAGAGAGCCCCACGGGAACTATTGATCCACACCATCTGAATAACACGTCTTTATTTGAGAATATGGAAGGCAGAGGACACTCACGGCGGGCCATGCATCATCATTAGGGAGCAGAACGCAGTAGCATGCCTTTAAACCAAAGAAGGTCAGATTTCAGATGCTATGGTTTATTTATTTTACACAAGTTTTGCACTCCGTGATTGGACAAAGCACTGACAAAACAACTCGTATGCGTACTTGTCAGCAAAAGGTGAGAGTAAAAGCATTTAATATTCCAAAAATATGTGTGAGTGATTCTATAATTGGAGATACATTTTGCATTCCAAAAAGTTAAGGAAAAGTACTGTTCACCAACAGAAATTCTTTCCAGGATCTTATTGAAAACATGTTCAATTTGAATAATTCCGTGCTTGTGAAGCACAAGTTACTTCCTATTCTTTATCCATTTCTTTACAGTGGGTTGTTTAATCGTATTTTAATCATGATTTCATTAGTGCCTCTTAGCATTTATTCTAGCAAGAGGACTTTTTGGCTAATAAGTTTAAAATGGTAAGTTCTGTTACCATCATAAACTCTGCTACCGTCAAACTCTGTTACCATCAAACTCTGTTACCATCAAACGCTGTTAAGGTCATCAAACGCTGTTACCATCATAAACTCTGTTACCGTCAAACGCTGTTACCATCATCAAACTCTGTTACCGTCATCAAACTCTGTTACCATCATCAAACTCTGTTACCATCAAACTCTGTTACCATCATCAAACTCTGTTACCATCATAAACTGTTACCGTCAAACTCTGTTACCGTCATCAAACGCTGTTACCATCATAAACTCTGTTACCGTCAAACTCTGTTACCATCAAACGCTGTTACCGTCATCAAACGCTGTTACCGTCATCAAACTCTGTTACCGTCATCAAACTATGTTACCGTCATCAAACTCTGTTGCCGTCAAACTCTGTGACCGTCATCAAACTCTGTGACCGTCATCAAACTCTGTTACCGTCATCAAACTCTGTTACCGTCATCAAACTATGTTACCGTCATCAAACTCTGTTGCCGTCAAACTCTGTGACCGTCATCAAACTCTGTGACCGTCATCAAACTCTGTTACCGTCATCAAACTCTGTTACCGTCATCAAACTATGTTACCGTCATCAAACTGTTACGTCATCAAACTCTGTTAGAGTCATCAAACTCTGTTACCATCAAATGCTGTTACCGTCATCAAACTGTTACGTCATCAAACTCTGTTACCATCAAACGCTGTTACCGTCATCAAACTGTTACCATCAAACGCTGTTACCGTCATCAAACTCTGTTACCATCAAATGCTGTTACCGTCATCAAACTCTGTTACCGTCATCAAACTCTGTTACCATCAAACGCTGTTACCGTCATCAAACTCTGTTACCATCAAACTCTGTTACCATCAAACGCTGTTACCGTCATCAAACTCTGTTACCATCAAACGCTGTTACCGTCATCAAACTCTGTTACCATCAAACGCTGTTACCGTCATCAAACTGTTACCGACATCAAACTCTGTTACCGTCATCAAACTCTGTTACCGTCATCAAACTCTGTTACCGACATCAAACTCTGTTACCGTCAAACTCTGTTACCGTCATCAAACTGTTACATCATCAAACTCTGTTACCATCAAACGCTGTTACCGTCATCAAACTGTTACCGACATCAAACTCTGTTACCGTCAAACTCTGTTACTGTCATCAAACTCTGTTACCGTCAAACTCTGTTACTGTCATCAAACTCTGTTACCGTCATCAAACTGTTACATCATCAAACTCTGTTACCATCAAACTCTGTTACCATCAAACGCTGTTACCGTCATCAAACTGTTACCGTTATCAAACTCTGTTACCGTCAAACTCTGTTACCATCAAATGCTGTTACCATCAAACGCTGTTACCATCAAATGCTGTTACTGTCATCAAACTCTGTTACCGTCAAACTCTGTGACCGTCATCAAACTCTGTTACCGTCATCAAACGCTGTTACCGTCAAACTCTGTTACCATCAAACTCTGTTACCGTCATCAAACTCTGTTACCATCATCAAACGCTGTTACCGTCAAACTCTGTTACCATCAAACTCTGTGACCGTCATCAAACTCTGTTACCGTCATCAAACGCTGTTACCGTCAAACTCTGTTACCATCAAACTCTGTTACCGTTATCAAACTCTGTTACCATCAAACTCTGTTAACATCAAATGCTGTTACCATCAAACGCTGTTACCATCAAACGCTGTTACCATCAAATGCTGTTACCATCAAATGCTGTTACTGTCATCAAACTCTGTTACCGTCATTAAACTCTGTTACCATCATCAAACGCTGTTACCGTCAAACTCTGTGACCGTCATCAAACTCTGTTACCGACGTCAAACGCTGTTACCGTCAAACGCTGTTACCGTCATCAAACTGTTACCGTCATCAAACTCTGTTACCGACATCAAACTCTGTTACCGTCATCAAACTCTGTTACCGACATCAAACCTGTTACCGTCAAACTCTGTTACTGTCATCAAACTCTGTTACCGTCATCAAACTCTGTTACCGACATCAAACTCTGTTACCGTCAAACTCTGTTACTGTCATCAAACTCTGTTACCGTCAAACTCTGTTACTGTCATCAAACTCTGTTACCGTCATCAAACTGTTACATCATCAAACTCTGTTACCATCAAACTCTGTTACCATCAAACGCTGTTACCGTCATCAAACTGTTACCGACATCAAACTCTGTTACCGTCAAACTCTGTTACTGTCATCAAACTCTGTTACCGTCAAACTCTGTTACTGTCATCAAACTCTGTTACCGTCATCAAACTGTTACATCATCAAACTCTGTTACCATCAAACTCTGTTACCATCAAACGCTGTTACCGTCATCAAACTGTTACCGTTATCAAACTCTGTTACCGTCAAACTCTGTTAACATCAAATGCTGTTACCATCAAACGCTGTTACCGTCAAACTCTGTGACCGTCATCAAACTCTGTTACCGTCATCAAACGCTGTTACCGTCAAACTCTGTTACCATCAAATTCTGTTACCGTCATCAAACTCTGTTACCATCATCAAACGCTGTTACCGTCAAACTCTGTTACCATCAAACTCTGTGACCGTCATCAAACTCTGTTACCGTCATCAAACGCTGTTACCGTCAAACTCTGTTACCATCAAACTCTGTTACCATCATCAAACGCTGTTACCGTCAAACTCTGTGACCGTCATCAAACTCTGTTACCGTCATCAAACGCTGTTACCGTCAAACTCTGTTACTGTCATCAAACTCTGTTACCGTCATCAAACTCTGTTACCGTCAAACTCTGTTACTGTCATCAAACTCTGTTACCGTCATCAAACTCTGTTACCGTCATCAAACTCTGTTACCGTCATCAAACTCTGTTACTGTCATCACTCTGTTACCGTCATCAAACTCTGTTACCGTCAAACTCTGTTACCGTCAAACTCTGTTACTGTCATCAAACTCTGTTACCGTCATCAAACTCTGTTACCGTCATCAAACTCTGTTACTGTCATCAAACTCTGTTACCGTCAAACTCTGTTACTGTCATCAAACTCTGTTACCGTCATCAAACTCTGTTACCGTCATCAAACTCTGTTACCGTCAAACTCTGTTACCGTCATCAAACTCTGTTACCGTCATCAAACTCTGTTACTGTCATCAAACTCTGTTACCGTCATCAAACGCTGTTACCGTCAAACTCTGTTACCGTCAAACTCTGTTACCGTTATCAAACTCTGTTACCGTCAAACTCTGTTAACATCAAATGCTGTTACCATCAAACGCTGTTACCATCAAATGCTGTTACCATCAAATGCTGTTACTGTCATCAAACTCTGTTACCGTCATTAAACTCTGTTACCATCATCAAACGCTGTTACCGTCAAACTCTGTGACCGTCATCAAACTCTGTTACCGTCATCAAACGCTGTTACCGTCAAACTCTGTTACCATCAAACTCTGTTACCGTCATCAAACTCTGTTACCGTCAAACTCTGTTACTGTCATCAAACTCTGTTACCGTCATCAAACTCTGTTACCGTCATCAAACTCTGTTACCGTCAAACTCTGTTACTGTCATCAAACTCTGTTACCGTCAAACTCTGTTACCGTCATCAAACTCTGTTACCGTCATCAAACTCTGTTACTGTCATCAAACTCTGTTACCGTCATCAAACGCTGTTACCGTCAAACTCTGTTACCGTCAAACTCTGTTACCGTTATCAAACTCTGTTACCGTCAAACTCTGTTAACATCAAATGCTGTTACCATCAAACGCTGTTACCATCAAACGCTGTTACCATCAAACGCTGTTACCATCAAATGCTGTTACCATCAAATGCTGTTACTGTCATCAAACTCTGTTACCGTCATTAAACTCTGTTACCATCATCAAACGCTGTTACCGTCAAACTCTGTGACCGTCATCAAACTCTGTTACCGTCATCAAACGCTGTTACCGTCAAACTCTGTTACCATCAAACTCTGTTACCGTCATCAAACTCTGTTACCGTCAAACTCTGTTACTGTCATCAAACTCTGTTACCGTCATCAAACTCTGTTACCGTCATCAAACTCTGTTACCGTCAAACTCTGTTACTGTCATCAAACTCTGTTACTGTCATCAAACTCTGTTACTGTCATCAAACTCTGTTACCGTCATCAAACTCTGTTACCGTCATCAAACTCTGTTACCGTCATCAAACTCTGTTACTGTCATCAAACTCTGTTACCGTCATCAAACTCTGTTACCGTCAAACTCTGTTACTGTCATCAAACTCTGTTACCGTCATCAAACTCTGTTACCGTCAAACTCTGTGAGCGTCATCAAACTCTGTTACCGTCATCAAACTCTGTTACCGTCAAACTCTGTGAGCGTCATCAAACTCTGTTACCGTCATCAAACTCTGTTACCGTCATCAAACTCTGTTACTGTCATCAAACTCTGTTACCGTCAAACTCTGTTACTGTCATCAAACTCTGTTACCGTCATCAAACTCTGTTATCAAACTCTGTTACCGTCATCAAACTCTGTTACCGTCATCAAACTCTGTTACCGTCAAACTCTGTTACTGTCATCAAACTCTGTTACCGTCAAACTCTGTTACTGTCATCAAACTCTGTTACCGTTACCGTCATCAAACTCTGTTACCGTCATCAAACTCTGTTACTGTCATCAAACTCTGTTACTGTCATCAAACTCTGTTACCGTCAAACTCTGTTACCGTCATCAAACTCTGTTACCGTCATCAAACTCTGTTACCGTCATCAAACTCTGTTACCGTCAAACTCTGTTACCGTCATCAAACTCTGTTACCGTCATCAAACTCTGTTACCGTCAAACTCTGTTACCGTCATCAAACTCTGTTACTGAGGCAGAGTAACAATGTTGATGGCATGTTTGAGTTGACAGTAACAGAGTTGACAAACAATACTACTTTATAGTAGTTTTATAGTAGTAATACACTGACTAATTCATGATTTTCCGCTATAAGACACTTTTTACAGAAAATATTATATTGTTATGGCCTGTTATGGATCTACGAGTGGCAAATTATTAAAATAATTTAAAATATAGCCATTTTAAAAAGCAGAAAAAATAATGCAATTATAGGATCACCCATATATATCATTAATGTGTGTAATATCACACATATCAGCCATTCTTTCTGATGTGTGCATTGTCGTTGGCCATTGAAAATCCCGTATTAATCAACAGGATCTAGTGACCATATCATCATCATCATCATCATCATCCTCATCATCTTCATCATCATCATCATCATCTCACGACACCTTCATCCTGTCCAGACCTGTTCTCAGTTTCAATCCCAAAAAACATAAAAGAACACAAAGAAATCACTATAGCTCTGACAAATCCTAGCACAACAATAAGCCCATTAATAAATAAAAGATCAAATATGTGAATTATTGATGTGTGTGTCTGAGTGTGTGTGTGTGTGTGTGAGAGCGAGAGAGAGAAAGAGACTGTGGGTAATGTCTGGTTTGGCCTTTCAACAAAGCAAAGCGTGCAAAACATTCCATAAACGGATCTATAGATTAAATCAGACGGCTTGATTAGACATAATTCAGGCCAGCAATTAGCAGTGTGGAGTGTCAACCTTCATCTGTCCATCATCTGTCCATCATCTGTCCATCACACTCCTCATGTGGAGGATTAAATAAAGAGAGACATGCAGCTTGACCTCCCTTTCCCCTCTCCAGTTTATTTCAGCGTCTCCTGGTTTCAGAGTTGACAGAGTGTGAGTTTGGTGTCTGGATATGGACCTAATGTGAGAGAGAGAGAGAGAGAGAGAGATAGAATACACACGTTACGTACAGAGACAGAAAGAGAAAAAGAGAGAAATTCAGTTGCCTTGGCTACCATTTTGTTCATGTCACTGACTTCCTCACCATCTCCTGGCCCTCTAGCACTCTCGTCTATCCTTCTTCTTTTCTTTTGTTTCTCCCTCCATTTCCCACACAATACTCGGGCTATGACAGGATTGCAGGGCGTCCTCACAGCCGCTGTCGTTGTTTAGTTGTCTTTATTTACAGCTGTATTTGATCTTATAGGATGCTTTGTTTTTCAGGTATTCATTTTTAATATAATATCAAGTTGGGTTTTTCCACAACCAGCATAGACTGCAATTCTTCTTTTATTTTTCTCATAGGGATTTTAAAGTCTTCATAAGCCATGCACCAATAAACCAACCGGCTATACATGAATCAAACTTTGATTTGAAGCAAAAAAAAATTGAAAATCAAACAAAAGGTATAGGGTATAAACTGATTATGTGTCCACGCGTATAATAAGATTTTATTACTTATTAAAATATTCATAATCAGAATACTGTTACTTTTTATTGATTACATGATTACTTAATAGTGGCAGTAAATTATTCAAAATTAATTTCCCCTAATTTTCTTTTTATATATATTTTTCTCAAAAGTTAGTTTGTGTTTTATTTTCATAGTTTATTTAGATTTTTTTTCCAATTTATTTCTTTCTTATATTTACATTTTTATGATTTAATTAATTATTACGTTTTCATTCATTTATGAACCCCTGCAGTTCCTTCTCAAACCCTGATGTAATATAATGTTTAATGCACTTTATGTTGTGGACAAAGAAAAAAAAATCTTTCTCTAGTAATTTTTCTTTCTATTATTCAAATCGATGTGCTAAATGAGTTAGGTCTAAAGTAATCTAAAAGTATTCTAAAGATAAAAATGTAATCTAAAAGTAGTCAGATTATATGAACTAAAACATGTAATGTCCTAATTATGTTATTAATGTGTACATATAGGTGTAGTGAGCGATTTCTGAGAAACACTGTTGAAAGTTGATCAGACTGAGCACCTGACACACTTGTAGCCAATCAGCAGTAAGGGGCGTGTCCACTCAACGGGGGAAGAGCCTGTGAATTTGTGAGCGGGGCTACAAGATAGGGGCGTTTGTTTTGGTGATTTCAAATATCGACAGCATTTCTCAGAAATCTCTTACTGCTCCTTTACCGGCTTCAATGATGGACAGAACTACAATCCTGAGGCATTGCTAATGACAATCGAAAATGTCCCCATTATCTTGAATTAAATATATAAACAGACCGAGGGATTATGTCATTTGCAGGGCGGTGCTAAAGAATTGTTTTGGTCCGTTTTGCTTGTTTCGATTGTCATATTAATGTCCGTTATGTGTCCGGTGTTGTAGAGAGCGATACCATTGCGCAGCGTTTACTACAGTAACTCGAGTAAAGTTGAGCGAGTGGGTGTGGTGTGAGTTGGTGAATATGCTCATTTGCATATTCATTAATCTGTGTATACTAAATGAAGCAAGGGTGTCACATTCAAGATATTTTAAGGCACAAAGAATGTTTTTCACAGTTAAAAACATTTAAATATGTCATTTAGGTGATTAAAGATGAGTTTTAAGGGATGAAATTATTGACTACAGGAGGACTTTAAAATAACAGTTCCCTGTGGAGAAAATAAATGAGTTTTTCCCCTGGAACCGACTGTTAAAGTATTCAGTATGTTCTGATTGGCTGTGATTCTATTGCATTATATTGTTGCTTTCAGGGACCGTTTGCAATGATATGATTAAATGAAGCCCAGTTTCTGTTGGTTCCTATAGTCGTTGTGTCCGGTTGTGTCCGGTGACTGATCACTGTTGCTCATTAGCATGAAGTAAACCTCATCGTTTTGTCGCGTTGATGGAAATCGTCTAATTGAAAATGAATGAGACTGTGAATGCCTCTATGTTGCACCTGATTATGATGCATGATTGTGTGAACCAATGAGATTCAGTTGTGGGTGGGGCTATTCCAACATGGCATGCAAGAAATACAAACCAAAAGCATGGCTTTGATACAGTGATTCGTCTCATCTCCAACTGATGGCTTTTCTTCGACGAACAACACACACACATTTAGCTTGTGTGCGTATGTGTGAACACGCTTCTCTCTCTCTCCCATAAAAACAGTCACGCTGTCTCTCACACTGTGGCCGGATGCTGTCAATGACGCAAGTAGCATATTAAATCATTTTCTAGGAAAATGTAACGCTATTTGCTGATTGTAGTACAGGGCATGTGCAGTTATGGGAGAGCTGGTTCATAATAATTTTAAAAAGCTTTGCAATATATAAAAATCCCATTATATCTGGGCAGTGTTGGAATAATAGAATGTGCATTCTTGGAAATCCCGGTGTTATTCTAGGAGCGGTCCATGAGCACATCACAAGTGTCTTTCATCTTATGCCTGTTTCTGTGATGACTGCCTTTCTCTCGGGCACACGCGCACATCCTGTGAATCACAGCCACTCCAGGATGTGACCAATTACTGGACTCACACACACACACACACACACACTCTCATCAGCAGAACCTTTACACTGTCAGATGAGCCTCATCTCTGAGCAGGTACTTTAGGTGTGTGTGTGTGTGAGTGTGTGTGTGTGTGTGTGTGTGTGCACACCTGTGTGAGTGTGTGAGTGTGTGTGTGTGTGTGTGTGTGTGTGTGTGTGTGTGTGTGTGTGTGTGCATGTATGCATGTGAGTGTGTGAGTGTGTGTGTGTGTGTGTGTGTGTGTGTGTGTGTGTGTGTGTGTGTGTGTGTGTGTGTGTGTGTGTGTGCACCTATGTGAGTGTGTGTGTGTGTGTGTGTGTGTGTGTGTGCACACCTATGTGAGTGTGTGTGTGTGTGCACACCTATGTGAGTGTGTGTGTGTGTGTGTGTGCACACCCTATGTGAGTGTGTGTGTGTGTGCACACCTGTGTGAGTGTGTGTGTGTGTGTGTGTATGTGTGTGTGTGCGCACCTGTGTGAGTGTGTGAGTGTGTGTGTGTGCACACCTGTGTGTGTGTGTGCACACCTGTGTGTGTGTGTATGTGTATGTGTGTGTGTGTGCGCACCTATGTGAGTGTGTGTGTGTGTGTGTGTGTGTGTGTGTGTGTGTGTGTGCACCTATGTGAGTGTGTGTGTGTGTGTGTGTGTGTGTGTGTGTGTGTGTGTGTGTGTTCAAGTAAACTCTGCATTATGGGGACAAAATAACCCTACAAGGATGGCAATAGCCGATTCCTAAATCCTTGTCCTTGTTGGGACATTTTTTGGTCCTCATGAGGAAAACAGCTTATAAATCAGACATTTGCAGGGCGTTTTGTGTGATGGGTAGGTTTAGGGTTAGGGGATATGGAAAGTCCCCATAAAACATGGAAACCCGACGTGTGTGTGTGTGTGTGTGTGGTGGATGTCACTTTTACTCAACATGTCTGTTCATTTCTCCTGCCAGTGTCAAGCGTCTCTCATATATGGACAGGGTGAAACGGCGAAGTGACAGCGCTCCGTCCTCTCCCTCTCTCCACTCTTTCTTCTGTTGTCATTCGTCCTTTCTCTCTCTCTTTCTCCTCTAGGAAAAGAACATCCCCGTAGTCACTGTGCATTTCTCATCTGTTTTCTCTCTTTCAGAGCTGAGGTGTGTGATGCTGACCGGCTGTTAGCATTGAAGGAAGTTATTTCTATTTAAAACTTCACGAACTTCTCTCCAAACCGGCACATTCCGTCTTCCTGCTATAATGAAGCATACAAAACAAATATATGATACACGTCTGTGTCCGCACAAGCCCATTCATTTCCCATTCACACACCAAATGGAAACGCACAACGGCAGCTGGGACCCTGCTATTCACATGCTGTTTAAAACAAACACACACACACACACACACACACACACACACACACACACACACACATTCACACACACACTCACTCACACACACACTCACACACACACACGTACACACTCACTCGCGCACTCACTCACTCATGCACACACACACACACACACACACACACACACACACACACACACACACACACACTCACTCACTCACTCATGGACACACACACACACACACACACACTCACTCATGCACACACACACACACACACACACACTCACTCATGCACACACACACTGGGACATTGCTGACTAATGATAACCAACATCTGTCCATGATTCCAAAACATTTTGGTGACAGATTAAAAAACTAAACACAACTAAAACAAAAACATTTTGTTGCCATACTTCAATATGTCGGGATTAATTTGATAACAAACAAATAAATAAACATGCACATTAAATGACTTCATTAGGAGATCTGATTCTGATCTTCATTAAGAATTTGCTCTTGAGATGCTGTTCACATTTGCTTAGTGGTTTATTTCTTTTTATTTTTTTATATTTGGAAATAAATATGTCCGGGTTGAAAGCCCCTGATGCTTATATTTCGTGTTTTACAGCCTCTGATTCATTATAACAGGACGTGTTGAACTCTGGGCCAAATTAGAGTAAGCACCAAAAGATGCCCTGATGATTCATTCCACTAAATTGCACCACAAATATATTATTAGTGCATTTGCATTTCCATATGCAGGGGAAGCAACGACATGGAGACGGGGGTTTGACTAGGGCCAGAGAATCAGTGGTGTATCTGATAAATGTAATTAGTTACTGTACTTAAGTATCTTTTCTTATTTTCACTGGCATGTCTTTTAGGGGTTGAGCACTAGTGCATCTTTGAGCCTACATTCAGTATGAGTAAAATACTTCAGCACT
>CM031952.1:10533008-10568008 GCA_018749465.1 Paracanthobrama guichenoti | reverse complement strand
TTTGCATTTTTTATCAGATCAGATAATGGTCACATAAACAAATAATAAAACATAACAAATAAACGTTTATGTGAAAGACATTATGATTAGGCCTACATCACTGGACTGTCATTATTTGCACTTGTTTAACGACCCAAAATAATCCCACTATCATTTTTATAGTCAACATAGCATTAATCTGCTTTGCCTAATGCTGAGACACCCGTTAACGGGACGCGCGCACGTGCTCCTGCCCGGTTAGCACCGTTTGATTGACAGGCGGGCAGCGGCGGCACGCAGGCGTGGTGAGCGCTCCCGCAGACAGGGGGCGTCAATATGGCGTCCTGAGGAAGACAACACAGCCCGACACCGCAGATCTTCGGCTGACATCGGAAGGAGAGAGGGAACGCGCGTCAGACGTGATTTCGCTCCGTGCATCGCAAGCGTCGGGTTCGGATGCGCACCGGAGGAGGAGGAGAGCCCGTGACACCTGATCGAGAATCTTCCTGCTCCATCAGTGTTTGATGCTCCGCGCTCGGTGACACAACAGCAGGTGAGACCGAGGCGACCGCTCCTTTTTGGGATTCGGGTCGGAAATGTCGAGCGAGAAACCGGTTTTGGCACCGCTCACGGACCGAGAAGCACCAGCGGCACCACCGGGTTCGGGCTCCGTTACCGGGGACATGATGGTGTCTGGATCGGGCGCCGTGGTTCTACCGGCCGGAGTGATGAACCCTTCGGTTCCGATCCGGAATATCAAGATGAAATTCGCCGTGCTCATCGGGTTGATCCAGGTCGGGGAGGTGAGCAACAGAGACATCGTGGAGACGGTGTTAAATCTGGTACGTGTGTTTTATTCAGCAGCGCGCGTGCTGTTACAATGATGATGATGTCATATGAGAATCAAATGCACTAAAGCCAGCAATATCAGCATCACCCTGTCGTGTGTGTTGACATCCCGTTCGCATTCATCACTACCAGCATACAAAATATCGTGCGCATAACGTCATAATTCATCGCACAGCGCGCGCTGCGTTTGTCTGATGTGCAACATTGTGTCATCAACACGCCGGCCTGCAACAATGACTCGCCAAAGAGCGGAACGCATCTGTTCTCTCGTGCGTTAATTAACAGGTTTTGTGCTATCAAACGATATTTCCTAATATGGGTTCCGTTCATGACTGCTGGAATACATGGATTAATGATCATAGATGTACATCAGTGTGTGGGTGTTATTAATATTCACAGCGCGTTAACGTGTCGTCTGTGATGCTCGTTATGTTGTGTGTGTGTGTGTGTGTGTGTGTGTGTGTGTGAGAGGGAGATATGGCTGCTGTTTTTGCTCATGGAGGCCACGGGCTGCTATAGCGAGGTGGATTAAAGCGGCTTTAACTGAATTCTTGTTATGAAACGGCTTAGAAAACGCATTAACACAGATTCAGTGATGCGGGATGCTGCTGTGAATGAAGGGATGGAGAGTTTCTTTACCGACGTGCTTATCGATAATTACAGCAGGCCTCCTTACAGGCCCGGTCACACCACGGATGATGACTATAACGATATAGTTCTAAAAATCGTTCTCATACCGATAACAGTCCAGATGAACGATAAAAACAGCCAATCCGCTGTAAGGAGCTGTTGGTGTGGACGCTAATACAGTTATCTATCTTTATATTAGTGCTGTGTCGATCATTAAAAAAATAATTTTATTAAGTTTTTAATATTTCTTTATATTGTAATAATTTCAGTTACTCTCCAAATGAATGTATAAACAACTTAAGGACAGTATATTTTAAATATTTGTTGTAATGGCATGTTTTTTATGAATGAAGGCCAGTATCACTGACGTCTCTATGAAACTTTAATGATAGACATTCAACATTACAGGATCATTGAAAGATATATCAATTTAAACATTTATTAGGCTTTAATTTAAGTGAACCCATTCACATAAACCCATTATAATAAATGTCATATTTACCTGTGGCCTTCATATATAATCAGTATACAGAAATTGAATAGTTACATCTAGATTAATCCTCATGAAAGCTACAGTTTCCTCTGTTGTCTTTGTTCCTTGATGAACATTTAATGACAGAATCACAGCCACTGGTTTATTAGGCTGCGGTCACTTTAAGATCTGACGCTATCACGCGCATCTCATTTCCTCACAACTCTTTAAGTTCATTTAAGATGTTATTTAACTCATTTAAGACTCTCTTATGAGGATATGAGACAAAACGGGCATTTTGGCATAATTCTGTGTGTTATTGTTCATTCAGACATGAAAGAGAACTCGACACTGGTGCACATCTTTCTGAGTGTCGTGTGTGTGTGTGTGTGTGTGTGTGTGTGTGTGTGTGTGTGTGTGTGTGTGTGTGTGTGTCATAATCAGGACATTCACAGACAGCTCGTTCTCTTCTGTCTTTCTGAGCGTTGTGTGTGTGTGTGTGTGTCATAGTCAGGACATTCACAGTCACCGCGTTCTCTTCTGTCTTTCTGAACATCATGTGTGTGTCATAGTAAGGACATTCACAGTCACCGCGTTCTCGTCTGTCTTTCTGAGCATTGTGTGTGTGTGGACATTCACAGACAGCGTGTTCTCTTCTGTCTTTCTGAGTGTTGTGTGTGTGTGTGTCATAGTCAGGACATTCACAGACAGCGCGTTCTCGTCTGTCTTTCTGAGTGTCGTGTGTGTGTGTGTGTCATAGTCAGGACATTCACAGACAGCGCGTTCTCGTCTGTCTTTCTGAGCGTTGTGTGTGTGTCATAGTCAGGACATTCACAGTCACCGCGTTCTCGTCTGTCTTTCTGAGTGTTGTGTGTGTGTGTGTGTGTGTGTGTGGACATTCACAGACAGCGTGTTCTCGTCTGTCTTTCTGAGAGTTGTGTGTGTGTGTCATAGTCAGGACATTCACAGTCACCGCGTTCTCGTCTGTCTTTCTGAGCATTGTGTGTGTGTGGACATTCACAGACAGCGTGTTCTCTTCTGTCTTTCTGAGTGTTGTGTGTGTGTGTGTCATAGTCAGGACATTCACAGACAGCGCGTTCTCGTCTGTCTTTCTGAGTGTCGTGTGTGTGTGTGTGTCATAGTCAGGACATTCACAGACAGCGCGTTCTCGTCTGTCTTTCTGAGCGTTGTGTGTGTGTCATAGTCAGGACATTCACAGTCACCGCGTTCTCGTCTGTCTTTCTGAGTGTTGTGTGTGTGTGTGTGTGTGTGTGGACATTCACAGACAGCGTGTTCTCGTCTGTCTTTCTGAGAGTTGTGTGTGTGTGTCATAGTCAGGTCATTCACAGTCAGCGCGTTCTCTTCTGTCTTTCTGAGAGTTGTGTGTGTGTGTCATAGTCAGGTCATTCACAGTCAGCGCGTTCTCTTCTGTCTTTCTGAGTGGTGTGTGGGTGTGTGTCATAGTCAGGACATTCACAGTCAGCGCGTTCTCTTCTGTCTTTCTGAGAGTTGTGTGTGTGTGTGTGTGTCATAGTCAGGACATTCACAGACAGTGTGTTCTCTTCTGTCTTTCTGAGCGTTGTGTGTGTGTGTGTGTGTGTCATAGTCAGGACATTCACAGTCAGTGCGTTCTCTTCTGTCTTTCTGAGTGTTTGGGTGTGTGTCATAGTCAGGTCATTCACAGTCAGCGTGTTCTCTTCTGTCTTTCTGAGTGTATTATTATTAAACGCACATTTGACACTCTTAATTTTTATTGAAAATAAATGCCTTTCCGGTCTGATATGTGATGGGAAAAGGGAGTAAAGTGAGTTCTGCAAAAGGAACATTCAAACCTCAGATTGATTTGCAGCTGTCAGTGGGCAGAGTTAGTGTAAATGGCATTTGCCAACAAGGTGGGATGTTTGCACTTAGTGTGCAACCTCTTAGCAATGTTTCAGCAATGTTGTTAAAACGTATTTATTACATTGTGGGTACTTATGTATTATAGTAGAGAGCTCAAGTGTTCGATTTATGGTCACGTTCGGTGCTTACTGCAGCGATAAGGCTGTTTACTCTTTAATAGAAGGCGTCAGTCATGGAGTTTCCATTGGAGCATTAATTGTGAGTGCTGGGTGTTTAGAAACATGTTATTGAAGGGATGCTGCAGCAGTTGCTCTATGCGCAGGGATGCAGAGATCCTGTAGCCGTGCATGTGGAAGCAGGTGGAGGAGGAGGAGGAGGAGGAGGGTGGGGGGGGGTTGCTGCAGTGGTGATGTGCTCGGAAACCTCCAGCCAGCGCGATTTAAACCGAAGAGAGAAGCGCAGAACTACCACGGAGAGAGAGAAAGAGAGAGGGGGAGAGAGAGAGAGGCACTTGCTAGCTGGAGCTGCTGGCGGGTCACGTGATCCATAGTGTTCAGTGTTTCAGTGTGAAATACCAACATGCTTCCTATGTATGCTGTGTTTTGGATAATATGAAGCGACAGTGAACGTTTTAAACGGGTCACTGCCATGCAGTCAGCTCTTAGCCCTTCTTTTGTCTTCCATTGACCCATTTCAAGTAGAATATGTATATCACATAGTAGGTTTTGTCATAAGAACCTGTAACATTGTCAAGAACACCTTAACAATCACATCTAGTACATTTTCGGAGTTTTATGAAATATTATAATTAATACTCTTCTTGTATGAAAGGGTTTGAGGCTTTAGATGTTGTGTATTATGATAAAAGAACACGGTAATAAAACCACTACAGCACTTTCCCAAACGTGGTCCTGCAACAAATTGATTTTCTTATGTGGGGAGGAATGGATTTGTTGTGATGCTGTGCATTGTGGGCCCATATTGACGGCTTCAGTCACAATGGAGATTTATTTGTAGAATGCACATTAAATGGTTTCAGTGGTTACTGCTAGTCACTATAATCCATCAGTCATTAAAGGAGACATATTATGCCCCTTTTCACAAGATGTAATATAAATCTCTGATGTCCCCAGAATGTGTTTGTGAAGTTTCAGCTCAAAATACCCCACAGATCATTTATTATAGCTTGTGACATTTTCCCCTATTTGGGTGTGAGCAAAAACACTGTTTTTGTGTGAGTCCCTTTAAATGCAAATGAGCTGCTGCTCTCCACCCCCCTTCCAGAAGAGGGCGGAGCCTTTACATGAGTTTCAGATACTCTGTCAATAACAAAACAGGCCAGTCTCACTCAGACTAATGTCAGAAATCATCAGTTGTGGAGCAGCCGTACATGTTTGAGCCGGAGTCGACACAGACGAGAGACTCAGGTAGAGCTCCACACTTTTACACTGAACGCTCAGTGGATCATTTCTGTAACGTCCGCCACTAGACTACACAATGCATAATAAATGTGTTTATGAATGACGCAGACGGTGGGTGTTTTCAGGATCAAACTAACGGCACAGCTCTAGTCTCTGTGAATACGGTCAGAGACGATGCTAACTTTAGCCGTACAGTGTTCAGCTCGTTCAGAAGGAAATCTGCAAACATTCACAGAATATGAAGTGCTGTCCTCACTCGTTCTGATACGAAGTTATAGCGCGAAGTGTTACGCCGTCATGTGTAAAATTATTTGCTCAAATATATACATTTTTCCCGTCATTCTTGGGCTCATTTCCTTCATAAATGAACTTCACCCACGGTGTCCTCAGTGGCTCTGATCCTGGAGTCTGAGACTCGTGTGTTCGCTGCTTCATCAGAACATTAGTGATGTACACATTATATGATTACACATAATAGGTCCCCTTTAAAGGGTCATAACACACACAGTTTGTGCCAGTCTCATGTTAATCTGGAGTATCTGTAGAGTAGTGTTGATCCTTCATATCTCCCAAGAGTCTTTAGTTTATCAGATTTATAAAAGACAGATACACTGTACCGATTCTTCCTGAAAACAGCCGAGCTCGTGGAGGCGTGCAGTGGGCGGAGCTAAAGACACACACACACACACACACACACACACACACACACACACACACACACACACACACACACACACACACACACACACACACACACACACACACACACACACACACACACACACACACACACACACACACACACACACACACACACACACACACACACTCTCACTCTCTCTCTCTCTCTCTCTCTCTCTCTCTCTCTCTCTCTCTCTCTCTCTCTCTCTCTCTCTCTCTCTCTCTCTCTCTCTCTCTCTCTCTCTCTCTCTCTCTCTCTCTCTCGGTTGTGTGTGCATGTGTGTTCATCTGGGAGAACTGCCCATATAAGGAATTCCGCCCTTTATGATGTCATACAGGGCCATACTTGAAGAAAACTTTCTGAATGTTGTGTGAATCCTGAAGGAGTGTGTTCGGCACAGAAATACTCCGTCACACGTCCAGCTCGTGTTCTGAAGCTTTGTCCATGTTTATCCTGAGAATCAACTCTTGAGCAGTGTGAATAAGGCAGAATGCAGGAAATAGCATTAGACATCCCCTTTAAGGGAAACCCTGTGTTAACTTCATTTAATGTTGCTATAGTAGCAGTAACTGGAGCAATTATGGTATTTTGGCAGAAATGATGGTTGCCATCGTTTTGATAGCAGTTGTGCACTAGGGAAAGAGAGAAGCATTGCATGGCGTTTGGCATGATGCCGACACACAACTGTAGGTGGGGTAGACCTCATGTATTATTCAGCTTGTCTGAACCGCGGCTTGTGCCTGAGTACAGCTGGTATCGATCGATGGTGAATGCCATTTAGCAGAGCAGATGTACCGATCACCTTAATTAATTGGCGATTCCGCAGGGCTCGGGAGAGGTCTTGTGCGTTTCAGGAAAAAAAGATACTCCAAATTCAGGCGTTTGAAGAGTTTGCATATGATGGGTTGTTTCTGTAGGCCAGTTCTAATTTGATCAGTGTCCCATTTTTCTTCAGTGTCTTCCCTACTTGCTATTGAAATTCAGAGCAGAGAGCACATGTTGTGAAGCACTGCTGTTAGACCCTGAATGTAATTAGACTCGTCCTCAACCTCGTGGCCTTACAGTGGTATGCCAGACATCCCTGCCACCCAGCCTCTGAACAAATGACACACGCAGGCGGTGTGGAGAGGGCTCGCTCCGGCCTGTGGCCCTCTTCATGATGTGCCACATGCAAGCGTTTTTGATCTGTAAAAGTTTGAATGTTTTTCTGCTCACCAAGGTTAAGCATGTTTTATTGGACTGTCCTGGGTTTAATACAGTGCTCTTTTATGAAGTTATTCCACTTAAGGACTTTTTTTAGTAAGATTATTCCTGAAAAGGTTTTGGATTTTTATTTTATTTTTTTATCATGTTAATTTAAAAAATATTGTATAATACAACTTGTTGTGTTTGTTTGCTTGGTTTTATTGTATTTATATGATATTTTTGCTATGAAAATAGCCTTAGATGCTGACATGTCATTAAATAAAACAATCTGAATCTGCTCACCAAGGCTGCATTTATTTGATTAAAAAAAAAAAAACAGTAATATTATGAAATATTATTAAAATGTGTAAAAGCGGTTTTCTACAATATTTCACAATATTACTGTTTTTTTGTATTTCTAATAAAATAAACCGCTTTGAGCAGAAGAGACTCTTCTAAGCACATTAAAACACTTTAACGCACGCGAGCGCGCTCTCGAGCAGATGATCTACAGATGTATTTTAAGACTGGATTTCTTACTGTAATGCTAGCGCTGGTCTGTTTGCACATCACTTGTGTTTATGTGTGTAGGGTCACAGTGTCTTTTCTTTATCGTGGATCTTCCCTGACTGTATGCAGGGCTCCAGCTCCCTGCGGATCTGACACAGTTACTATTGTAGTCGTAGTGCCGATCTTGCGGAGTTCACCTCAGATAAATCAGGGAACGGGCTTTGTCTTTTTGGTTGCTGTACTGTATTACATTAATTCCAGTTTACTTTACATGCTTACTGGAAATATGTATGCTGAAATGATCGCGTGCGTGGCGAAGGAGATGCAGTAATATTATTTGCCTTTCTTTGATTTCAGTTTCTCATGTGAGCCTACCTCCTCCCTGTCTGTCGTTTTCCCCTTCTCTCTCGTTTCTCTCTCCCCCACCTAACACACACACACACACACACACACACACACACACACACACACACACACACACACACACACACACACACACACACACACACACACACACACTCACTGCAGCAGAGGGCCTGACGTTTAGACTCCCCTGCCATTAGCAAAGCATCATAGTTGCCATGAAAACGGCACCATGGGATTGTGCTGCTTGCTTCCCACCATACCAACTGTTGTCATCTCTTCCCGGCCAACTGGATCAGCTTTGATCCGGACAGGAAGGATATACACAGGAGTTTATTTAAATTTCATCTTAAAACCGTGTGCTAATCAGTGTCAGTCACTGTCTTTTGTTTAATATACAGTTACACTTCCGTTCAGAAGTTTGAGGTTGGTAAAATATTTGTATATTTTTTTAAAAATATTTTATTCTCACGAAGACTGCATTTATTTGCATATATTTTGAAATATTATTACAATTTATCATCCTTCCTCCAGTCTTCAGTGTCACATGATCCTTCAGAAATCATTCTCATATGAGGATCTGATGCTCAGCACACATTTATGATTATTATCAGAGTTGAAAATGGTTCATAATTTTGTGGAAACCTAATAAACTTTTTTCAGGATTCTATGATGAATAGAACATTTTAAAATAACATATTTAAATATTATCTTTATGAATCTATTATATACATTAAACATACTGTCACTTTTGATCAGTTTGTCATTCTTGCTTTATAAAAGTATTAATGTCTTAAAAAAATTGAGAATGACCAATTTATATTTTTATTTTATTAATACTTGTGTTGCAGGATTTTAATATATATTAGGACAGTGTATATATATATATATATATATATATATATGTATATAATATGTATATGTATATGTGGATCGGACTTGTTTGTTCAGCAGCACATCCCACAGATGCTCGATTGGATTGAGATCTGGGGAATTTGGAGGCCAAGTCAACACCTCAAACTCGTTGTTGTGCTCCTCAAACCATTCCTGAAGCATTTGTGCTTTGTGTCAGGAGCATTATCCTGCTGGAAGAGCCACAGCCACCAGGGAATACCGTTTCCATGAAAGGCTGTACATGGTCTCAACAATGCTTAGGTAGGTGGTACGTGTCAAAGTAACATCCACATGGATGGCAGGACCCAAGGTTTCCCAGCAGAACATTGCCCAAAGCATCACACTGCCTCCGCCGGCTCGCCTTCTTCCCATAGTGCATCCTGGTGCCATGTGTTCCCCAGGGAAGCCACGCACACGCACCCGGCCATCCACGTGATGTAAAAGAACACGTGATTCATCAGACCAGGCCACCTTCTTCCATTGCTCCGTGGTCCAGTTCTGATGCTCACGTGCCACTGTTGGTGCTTTCGGCGGTGGACAGGGGTCAGCATGCACCCTGACTGGTCAGACTGGCTATGCCGCCCACACGCAACAAACTGAGATGCTCTGTGTATTCTGACACCTTTCTATCAGAACCAGCATTAACTTCTTGAGCAGTTTGAGCTCCAGTAGCTCGTCTGTTTGATCGGACCACACGGGCCAGCCTTCGCTCCCCACGTGCATCAATGACCCTTGGCCGCCCATGACCCTGTGTCCGGTTCTCCACTGTTCCTTCCTTGGAGCACTTTTGATAGATCCTGACCACTGCAGACCGGGAACACCCCACAAGAGCTGCAGTTCTGGAGATGCTCTGACCCAGTCGTCTAGCCATCACAATCTGGCCCTTGTCAAACTCGCTCAAATCCTTACGCTTGCCCATTTTTCCTGCTTCTAACACATCAACTCTGAGGACAAAATGTTCACTTGCTGCCTAATATATCCCACCCACTAACAGGAGCCGTGATGGAGAGATCATCAGTGTTATTCACTTCACCGGTCATAATGTTATGCCTGATTGGTGGATATATGTTTTTTTTTTTTAAATGTATATTCTATAATGATTGTGGCACTGCTTTGAGGTGTCTGTTTGTATCTTTAATACACATTAGGAGCATCTTTCGGTCCGCTCTCTTGTGGCTGAGCTGTTGTTGTCGGTCCAAAGGGATCATCTCATTATTCACATCCACTCTGCAGAAGCACAAGGTCAGGATGCAGTGCACACTCAGCACAAACAGTCCTCGCTGGCCACAGAGACAGCAGCACGGCTCTATCGCTCATTCAGGATGGAGCATGAGCGCACAGCGTAACACAAAGAACATCTTCCTCACGCGGGACCAGTGATCTCTCAGGTCAGGAGAGCACAGGACGTAGCCTATAGGATCACTTTCTCTGCAGAACTAAGCAACAATAGAGACGCGGATATGAAATCAGGCCCTCATAATCAGATAAGCCGCATAATCAATTAATTAATTGTTTACTGTACGTTTACATTTCAGAGATCAGCAGATGTGGCGTTAGCTAATGAATATGCGAACAAAGCCCCGGTAATCTTCTTTCCCTCCTCCTGTAAGGCTGATCTCCTGCTGTAATGAAAGTGCCTGTTAACCTGCGACGTGCTCTCGATCTGTCCCGTTAAAGACCTGGGAAATGGCAATTTTACTGCATGTATTTTAGCTTTGTGGTCATGTATGTGCTAGTATTCATGAAAATATACAGTTGATAAGTTTGAGCTCAGTAAGACATTTTAAGGTTTTTGGAAGAAGTCTCATTCAGGCTGCATTTATTTGATCAAAAATACTACAAAATCAATAAATCAAATAATTAGTGCTGTCAAAATAAAAGTTTGAGTGTGTACGGTGTATTATGTATATATAAATACACACACATGCATGTATATATTTAAGAAAGTTTTTATATTTCTATATATACAATACACTGCCATTCAAAATGTTGAGATTTTTATGTGTTTAGAAGAAGTCTCTTCTGATCACCAAGGCTGCATTTATTTTATTAAAAATGCAAAAAACACAGTAATATTGTAAAATATTATTCAAATGTAAAATAGCTGTTTTCTATGTGAATATATAGTAAAGTGTAATTTATTCCTGTGTATGTTCAGCATCATTACTCCAGTCTTCAGTGTCACATGATCCTTCAGAAATCATTCTCATATGAGGATCTGATGCTCAAAAGCATTTATGATTATTATCAGAGTTGAAAATGGTTGTGCATCTTAATGTTTGTGTGAAACTGCAATAGGTTTTGTTTTTGATGAATTGATTGACAAAGTGACTCCTCTTGCACTACACAGATTCTGTCCGATCAGATGCCCTCTGTCTGTTGTATCTAACAAAAAGATTTGTCCTTATTCAATATGCCCAAACTTCCTGTTTGAATGTAAATGGCTTGAGCTTGAACTGTAACATCTGTCTTTGTGAAGACCTTGAGACAGGCGTTTCATTAGAGCGAGAGCACAGCTCCTGGCATTCGTCATCACTGACTTCACTCATTAGTTATGTAGATGGAAGTGATTCGTGCTCGTGTCTGACACGGAGAATGCTTTGTGAGCAGGGTATCGTGATAGATTACATTCAGAACAAGGAGCAAGGGCCACTCGTTCCTTCAGAAGTGCTTTATGAGCCATATTCAGATTTCAGACGTCATACAGTTCTTGGCGGTTCTGTGAAATATGTCGTAGTAGGTCAGATAATCGGTTCTGTGAGTTTTGATGTAACATTGATCATTCCAAGTACTAGCAGATTTACTTTTCATCACCACCAGTGTAAATTAGATTTCCTACATGAACATCAGAGCTCAACATGTCTGAGTTATGTGTGGTAACCCCTAGATAATGCTTCTGATATATAATGTTTGATAAAACTGAAACAACTTAATATGCTTTAAAGGGTCCATAACGCACACAGTTTGTGCCAGTCTCATGTTACCGATTCTTTCTGAAAACAGCCGAGCTTGTGGAGGCGTGGAACTCACTCACTCTCTCACACTCACTCACTCACACACTCACACGCTCACTCACACACTCACACGCTCACTCACACACTCACACACTCACACGCTCACTCACGCTCACACGCTCACTCACACACACACCTCACACGCTCACACGCTCACTCACACGCTCACACACTCACTCACACGCTCACGCCACTCACACACTCACACACACACACACACACTCTCTCACACACACACGCTCGCTCACACGCTCGCTCACTCGCTCACACGCTCACTCACTCACCGCTCACACTCACGCCGCTCACACACACACACTCTCACACACTCGCTCACACGCTCACTCACACGCTCACACACTCACGCCACACACACTCTCCACGCTCACGCTCACACACACTCACTCCACACTCGCTCACACACACACACACGCTCACTCGCGCCTCACACACCACACGCTCACTCACCACTCGCTCACACGCTCACACACTCACTCACTCACTCACTCACTCCTCGCTCGCTCACACGCTCTCACTCCTCCACACTCTCTCACACACACACACTCACGCTCACTCACACCTCACTCACTCACTCTCTCACACACACACACACTTTCTCCACGCTCACTCACTCACGCTCACTCACACACTCTCACGCTCACTCACTCGCTCACACGCTCGCTCACTCACACACTCACACACTCACTCGCTCACGCTCACTCACACACACGCTCGCTCACACACGCTCACACGCTCACACACACACACTCACTCACTCTCACACACACACACACACACACACACACTCACACTCACTCACTCACTACTCACTCACTGGTGTTGTTCACTCACACACTCACTCACACTCACCACTATCACACACACACACGCTCTCACACTCACGCTCACTCACACTCCTCCTCACTCACACACGCTCACTCACACACTCGCTCACACGCTCACACACTCACTCACTCACTCACACACACACACACACACACACACACACACTCACTCACTCTATACGTTGGTGTTGTTCACATTATATGCACATTATACGCTCACACACACACACGCTCACTCACACACTCACTCACTCACTCACACACACACACACACACACACGCTCACTCACGCACACTCACACACACACTCACACACACACACACACACACACACACACACACACACACACACACACACACACACACACACACACACACACACACACACACACACACACACACACACACACACACACACACACACACACACACACACACACACACACACACACACACACACACTCACACACACACACTCTCACACACACACACACTCTCACACACACACACTCTCACACACACACACACTCTCACACACACTCTCACACACACTCACACACACTCTCACACACTCACACACACTCACACACTCTCTCACACACTCTCACACACACTCTCACACACACACACACACACACACACACACACACACTCAAACACTCTCTCACACACACACACACTCACTCACTCTATACGTTGGTGTTGTTCACATTATATGCACTGATTCCCAACAAAACACACATTTGATGCAGCTTCACTCACCGCCTGAGGTTTCCACTCATGACCGGGAACAAACACACACCTGCAGAACTCCGGAAACACAAACTGCATCCACTGTTCCCTTAACGCTGGGTTATTTGGGAAGCTGAACAAGCTGATCTTTCCCTCACAGCAGAAACACACTTCTTTAGTGACATTGTTGATCTCATGTCTAAAAACACAACGCCAGTGCCGCAGACGGCTCCCGTAACCCGAACCAAGCTCACTGGTGTGTGTGTGTGTGTGTCTCTGTGTGCGCACTCATCTGGGAAAAGGGCCCATACAAGGAGTTCCACCCTTTAATGACCTCATACATATCTTTCTGAATGTTGTGTGAATCCTGAAGGAGTGTGTTTGGCACCAGAAATACTCCAGCACACGTCCAGCTCGTGTTCTGAAGCTTTGTCCATGTTTATCCTGAGAATCAACTCTTGAACAGTGTGAATAAGGCAGAATGCAGGGAATAGCATTAGACATCCCCTTTAATGTGCATTTATGAATGTTTATGTTGATGTACACACAAAGTCATCCAGTACAGAACCGCATAACATCACTCAGTGTGTGTCTGATTTGTTGGGAAGGACGAAGCTGGACATCTGCGGGTCTCACAGCTTGTGTCATCCATATTTTATCCTCGGGCAGATGGACATAAAGCAAGGACACAGGCATTGATTAACATCACACAGTACATGACTATGCCTGATGTGCAGATTTACTACTATATTCTTAACCTCGAGCTATAATTGCTAGAAAACGTTTTTATTTAGAAACATACTTTGGCATGTGTTACCTGAATGTATTTTAGATCGTTGAAATGTTTTTTTGTTTTTTTTTTTCTCATTATCTTATATAAATGTATATATTTATTATTGATGGATTGTGATGTTGACCTTGTGTTTGCCATGTAAATAGCCTCTATGCTAACATGATTCAACATTTAATAATCAAAACCATTATTGATTTGTAATTCATGGATGGAAACTAATGATTGTTCTCCAGCTCAACACAGTTAGTCTGATTGTGTAAATCTGGTGTTGTTGATTTACCGCACAGAGTGCCATGTTTTACCATGCCTAATATGATCTCGCTCACTGCAGTGTGAACAAGTGTCTCATAGTAGCGCCGAGTAGCATTATAACATCACTTTAACACACTCACATGTGTGTGATATGATCAAACATGCATGAGCGGAAGAAGAGGAAGCGCTCGCGGCAGAATAAAAGCTCTGCCCACTCAAGAGTCAAGACATGCCTTTGTGTTGAGGAAGAGATGGAAAATTACATATTGTGCCTTTAAACAGTCAAATACACACTAAATAATGTCAAAATGCCAGTCTTGGCAAGTATTCACGTAAACGGTTAGTTCTGTTTTAAGTGAATGTAAACAGTTGAGAGAGAACGCGTGTGTAACAGTGTAATGGATCCGTGCGTCAGGTCTTACAGTGACAGCAGCACTAATAACCTGCTGACAAATTATGAGATGATATCAAAAATATCTATATGGCAGATATATTTTTTTCCCCATGGTATCAATGTCAAAAATTGTGGCAAGTGTAAATGCTGAGTGGCTAGTAACTGTGAGCAATAGAGTTAATGTCAAGCCCTGCGCGTAACCTCATCACCATCATGCTTATTTTGACACGTGTCCTGCTAACACTGTGTCCTGTTCGCTCTTTTAGCACTTCCGCTCTTCCGCACCATGGCCAATGACATTTGCAGCCAATGTTTTCTCAAAAGCTGAACTATTAGTGGTGTCTCAGCTCTGGACTGTAATGTTTTTGCCCAGTGAGCCTAATTTCGCTGTAGCTTGTTTCTTGTCGCTGTCCCATATTAACATGGAACAAGTAGGATTTATAGTTTGTCATATTGTGCCTGGTTATGATGCAGTGTCAGGAGCCATTCAAACCAATGATAACTATACATTTTTAATAATCATTCTGCTTCTTTTAAGAATAGGGAAGTCCGCACTACAACTGTAATGATAGCGACACAGGAATGATATCATTGGATTCATCAGATTATCATCTGTTGGTGTGGATACTAATGTATGTTGTTTCTTTTAAATACATCTATCTTGCCATGAAAATAGCTATAGATGCTGGTATGGCAATAAAAACAAATAAATAAAAAATCTATTTGTGTGGATGCTAATATAGTTATCGTTATAATTATCCCTACATTGTTTTTGCTGTGAATGGGCCTTTGGGCTAGATCTCTCTCAGCACATTTCCCCATGTTTAAATCCATATTTGCTCAATATCAGTGCAGAAAATGGTAAAAATGTCAGCAGATTTCTCCTAGGTCTGGGCTAGATGCACAAACATCCGTTCTCCTTTTCCCACGATTTTCATCTTGACCTTTTGTTTGGATTTAAAACGGCTGCCACGCTCCACTTGATAAGGTTGCAACTTGGGCAGTGCCCTGTTCATAAGAGCTTTTCATATCGAGAGGGCCCTTATGAAAGAAGAGGGTTTAAGAAAAGAAAAGAGCTGTAGTAATTCTAGATTGCTCCAGTGCCCCATTGTGACATACACTATATTGCCAAAACTTTTGTGACGCCTGCCTTTACATGCACATGAACTTTAATGCCATCCCATTCTTAATCCGTAGGGTTTAATATGGAGTCGGCCCACCCTTTGCAGCTCTAACAGCTTCAGCTCTTCTGGGAAGGCTTTCCACAAGGTTTAGGAGTGTGTTTATGGGAATTTTTGACCATTCTTCTAGAAGCGCATTTGTGAGGTCAGGCACTGATGTTGGACGAGAAGGCCTGGCTCGCAGTCTCCGCTCTAATTCATCCCAAAGGTGTTCTATCGGGATGAGGTCAGGACTCTGTGCAGGCCAGTCAAGTTCCTCCACACCAAACTCGCTCATCCATGTCTTTATGGACTGACGCTTTGTGCACTGGAGCGCAGTCATGTTGGGACAGGAAGGGGCCGTCCCCAAACTGTTCCCACATAGTTGGGAGCATGAAATTGTCCAAAATGTCTTGGTATGCTGAAGCATTAAGAGTTCCTTTCACTGGAACTAAGGGGCCAAGCCCAACCCCTGAAAACAACCCCACCCCATAATCCCCCCTCCACCAAACTTTACACTTGGCACAATGCAGTCAGGCAAGTCCCGTTCTCCTGGCAACCGCCAAACCCAGACTCGTCCATGGGATTGTCAGACAGAGAAGCGTGATTGGTCACTCCAGAGAACACGTCTCCACTGCTCTAGAGTCCAGTGGCGGCGTGCTTTACTCCACTGCATCCCACGCTTTGCATTGCACTTGGTGACGTGAGGCTTGGATGAGCTGCTCGGCCATGGAAACCCATTCCATGAAGCTCTCTCTCCGCACTGTTCTTGAGCTCATCTGAAGGCCACAGAAGTTTGGATGTCTGGAGCTATTGACTCTGCAGAAAGTTGGTGACTTCTGCGCACTGTGACCCTCAGCATGCGCTGACCCCGCTCTGTGATTTTACGTGGCCTACCACTTCGTGGCTGAGTTGCTGTTGTTCCCAATCGCTTCCACTTTGTTATAATCCCACTAACAGTTGAGCGTGGAATATTTAGTAGTGAGGAAATTTCAGGAATGGACTTATTGCACAGGTGGCAACCTATCACGGTCCCACGCTTGAGTTCACTGAGCTCCTGAGAGCGAGCCATTCTTTCACAAATGTGTGTAGAAGCGTCTGCATGCCTAGTGCTTGATTTATACACCTGTGGCCATGAAGGGATTGAACACCTGAACTCAGGGATTTGGAGGGGCGGCCCAATACTTTTGGCAATATAGTGAAGTTCCAGCACTGCCTTTACAAAGCTTCATAATGAGAGTTTCTACACATGTAGTCTCTATACAATTGCAGAGCTGTTTCAAAACAGATAAGTTGGTATTGTGTATCATCAAGCTTCTGGGAATGATTCTCTCCAGTATCCCTGATCTGTCTGGATGAGAGCCCAGAATCTGACACTTAAGTTAGATATTTGAGTCGGAGACCATCATAAATTTGCTTGCGTTTGACGGCAGCAGGATTCTAACCTCAGCGGAAGTGAAACATGTACCATATGGAGCGTATTTTAACTGAATCATTCCACGCTGCTTTGTCGCTGTCAGCTGTCCGCATCAGAAAATAAAGTTAGTACTCAGCCATTACTGCTATACTGTTATTACTGGATTAGCACACAAATCAAGGAGCCAACTAGGGATAGGTTGAAAATATAGATTTCTCATGTCTCATGTAATCGCTCAATCAGTGTTTCAACGGTGGGAAGATGTCAATAAAACCGCTCTAGAGAGGAGAATCCTGGGAGTGTTTGCTGCAAGGTCAGAACACATTCACTGCCGTCAGTGGCCAGACAATGTGATGAGAAAGGACAGACCTTTTCATTGTTAAACCACTCTTTTTCTAAAGACGCAGTGTTAATGGGTTGCATACTCACCTGACTCCTCGTTTGGCGAGACGTGAGGCACAAATGCTTGGAGTAAGCATTAAAAAAAACAATCACAAAATAAAAAGATAAACGGAAGAGAACAGACTGAGTCTTTGTCATGCCATCTGATAACAAAGCCCTGCTTCTGCTGAATCGATTGGTTTGATGGTTTCCAGCTGCAAACACCTTCAGTTTGAGAACAATAATAGGAAAAACAAATACAAGTGCTTTGTGTGTTCAGTGCCTTTGCTGTTCGTGTTTTCATTTTTCAATTAACTTCCGTAACCGGGTTCAGTTGTTTTGCAAGCAGTTATTTTTCCAGGTTGAATTTGGGAATGTGAAACTGCAATGTCATAATCAAATCTCCAGTAAGTTGGATAAAACTCTTGTTCCTGATAGCAAATAAAGTTGTCCCTCTTTAGCTCCGACATCCAGTCCTGGCAGGGACGTCATGTACGTCCAGGCATTACAAGCCTCTTGGAAGCTGAGATCGGCAGGTATGAGTCGGATAAGCTGTTCTGCACCAAATGAAATGTTCTTGAGAAAATCAGGGCTCAAAAAAACACTTACAGCTGTAAACAACTGCACAAATTGCAGCTTTATGGGATGCTTAAGAGCACACTAGCATTAAGGCTGAACAAATTTGTTTTTATTTTATTTATTTTTTTAACCAGTATTGTGATTGCGATTTTAATATGCATTTTATTTTTTGAGCTTTTTGTCTGTATTATTCAACAAAGGCAAACAATAAATCATTGTATGGTAGAGGTGGGAATCTTTAGGCACCTCAAGATCCGTTTCCGTTTCCGTGAGTCACGATCCGTTTCCGATTCCAAAACTATTCTTTAATTTTTTTTTTTTTTTTTTTTTACTTTTACTTATAAGTACTTTTAAAAATAATTGCACATTTAAAATTCTTACCATGCAGTTTTTAAATCTAAGCCCAGAATCGTTAGAGAGAATCTTTTCTCCACCTCTGTTGTACAGTATGACCAACACAATGATTTATTAGATCAGACATAAACTGTTCTGACGGTTTACTCTCACGCGTCACGTGACCAGAGTGTAATCGCAGCCTTTGCGGTTAAATCACGTTTTATCATATGGCGATATTATTGCAATAGTTCAGCCCTACTTAGCATTGTTCTCATTTTGGGTATTTGAGTATGTGTCAATATCCTGGCACATTATATTCAGGATTTCACATTGAACATTAACCTGAAGCTAAGCCAGTCAAGCGCCTCTGCTGTATTGATGCACGTTTGCCAATTAGTTTAATTCACAAGCTTTTGATTCAATTTAAATCAGATTCGATTCAATCCATTTTGATTCTGATTCACTGCTGTTGGGATTGGGAAGAGGTTTTAATGTTGAAAAGAATTCTGTTGCATTCCCCAAGGCTGCAATTTAGTTTTTCAAAAATAGACAAAATGTTGAAATATTATTACAATGTCTCATATGTTCATCATCATTCCTCCAGTCTTCAGTGTCACATGATCCTTCAGAAATCATTCTCATATGAGGATCTGATGCTCAGCACACATTTATGATTATTAGGAGTTTGAAATTTAAATCTTTTTAACAATGTATACATCCATACTGTCACTTTTGATCAATTTAGTGCATTCCTGCTGACTAGTATTTATTTATTTAAAAAAAACATTTTATAGAAGAAAGATCGGTTATGATGTCGATTTTACTTGTGTATGCAGTCAAACCAGAACTGATTCAGGCACAGATATAATGTTTCTCTAGTGTGTGAGGACACTATAGCTCATTTCTGATGTGAGGAGAGAAAAATACAGTCACCCGTGACATATTATACCCATAAACTCTTCATACAGAGACTAGCAGTAAAACTGATCCAGACACTTTGAGCTGAGCATGTTTTGCTGAAGTGTTTGTTCTTTAAAGGGTTGATGAACTGAGAAATGAACTTTCCCTTGAGCCTTTGATATATAAAAGGTCATGGTAATATAAGAATATCCTGTAAGTTTCAGAGCTGAACACTTCCCTGTTAGTCAAAGAAAAGCTTTTATTGACAGCAGGCCCAGCAAACGCTCGATCTCAGAATCTCCCAGGCTGTGATGTCAGAGTGTGGTGAAACGCCTGCTTCTGTAGCCCCGCCCACCGACTCGTGGAGCTAAACGGATCACGCTACAGAGCAATAAACATGCCGAAGAGAGTAATATATTGCGCTGTGCCTGGTTGTGGAAGAACAACTGCATACGCTTCCTTCGGATTCTAATATTAGGAATGAGTGGTTGAGCTTTATTTTGGATGAAGATCCAGATCACGTGCGTAAGACATCGCACGTTTGTTCCTTCATTTCGCCGCGGAATCATTTGCAAACAAGACACAGGTCGAGACTGGATTTGCAGACATATTGAGATTAAAACACAATGCTGTGCCTTCTGGATCCCACAGGAATGGTGCAACACACTTATGTGAGTTAAAACATGTTTTTATATGTGATAGTATTGCTTTGCCTCAGATCGTTTTGATATCTGAATGAGAATTAAAGTACAACATTCGACAAACTGGTTCATTCATTCATAATGCATTAACACGAAACAACCTCGTCACAACCAAGACGTATAAAGCATATGTAGAATGCAAAATTGTTTCACAATATTGGTAAATATTAGAATTTTAACTAAAAACCTTTGCTAACGTCTTCGGTTACACTATAATATAAAATGAGAAAAAACAGATACATTAGAAATAAACCTAATTAAGGATAACTTGCCAAGCTGTCAAAGGCTGGAGTATCCTTTGTATTTGAGGTGTTGTTGGTTCATTGTCCTGTGATTCGGGATCAGGCTCTGGGTCGAACATGTATGGGCGAATCATTCCGGTTGACGTTTTCCCACATTGGACGTTTTCAAAACAATTCCCCACGTGTACTGACGGGGGATTTGAAACTCATTATAATATGCAAAACTGTTATCCAATCATAGCAGTGGGGCGTTTACTTCCAAGTCTTCAGTGCGGCACGCCCTTAAAAAAAAGAGCGTTCAGGAGCTAGGCTCAAAACCAGGGCAGAAAATAGCCTGTTACTTATTCATTATGATGCTTTTGAATGTAAAAACCACACAAACGTCATAGGTTGACCTCAGACAACAGTATAAAATAAAATAAAAGCCAGTTCATGAGACCTTTAATTGCTAATGTGACCTTTGACCCCACAGACTGAACTAAATGAAGCATTGCTTGCTCATTGGTTGAGCTAAACTGGTTTTATCTGATTGTGTAGTTAAATCTAACAGCTGATTGGTTGATTGTGATCCATTACATCCCTTTCTATCAGAGTTATCTGACGTTATCAAGATAAGTTTGTTCAGTTTAACTCTGAGCTCTCGTCATATTTTATTACCATTTATAGTGAATAAACTGATGATGATGTGAGGAAATGTTGAATGTATGTATTGGTTTGACTGTAAAAGAAATTCTCAGATATTGCTGTAAATTAGACAGATATCCTTTGACATGAAATCGTTAGACTGATTCAGATGGTCTTTGTTTGAGAAGAGTCTTTGAATGATTCATTAAAAGGACAGAATCAACAAAAGTAATTTATTCGTGAATCAGATTATACTAGTTGTGTTGTATAATGACAATGCAATGGAAAGAAGCCTTGCATTTATTTCATGCCTTTTAATACCATCACATTCAATTCAGAGAATGCTCAAATTAATCTGAAGATCTATATTTTTGTGCCCAACTGTAATCTTGAATAATGTTTGTCAAATAGTCTAATAACATATGTTTTCAGCACAAACCACACCCTCGGTCTCAGACGCCCCGTCCAAACAACAGCCGGCTCTCCTCTGTCTTCTGTAGATTACACACACAGAGGGAGGTGTGTGTGTGTGTGTGTGTGTGTGTGTGTGTGTGTGTGTGTGTGTGTGCGTGTGTGTGTGCGTGTGTGTGTGTGTGTGTGTGTGTGTGTGTGTGTGTGTGTGTGTGTGTGTGTGTGTGTGTGTGTGTGTGTGTGCGCGTGCGCAGTGTGCGCGTGTGTGCGCGTGTGTGCGCGTGCGTGTGCGTGCGCGTGCGCGTGTGCGTGTGCGTGTGCGCGTGCGTAGTATCAGACACATCAGTGCATGTCCATCTCCTCAAAAGAATTGCTAAAAGGTCATATTTCTTTAATTCAGTGTTTTTCAGAAAAGAGGTTAATTTCTCCATCCGTATGTTCCAGACAGTGGCGGATCTATTATAGAAAAGGGCAGCGGAGAAAATATGCTTTTAAGTCCCACTGTCGAACTGTTCAAGGAGAAGCGCTCGCGTTCAGACTCTCTCTGCTGGTTTTTCACGTCTAACCAGAGGTACATTTACACAATAAATGACAAGTGCGTGTGCAAGGAGATGATTTCAGAGAGTAGGCAGGCGCTCGGATTCGTTCTGCACACGCATGTAGACGCTAGCATGTGTCTTTGTTTGTGCACGAGACCAGGGTGAGGGGTGGTTACACGCCTGCTCTGATCGTACACACAAGCTCGGCCTTTCTGCTGATACTAGAGTCTGAGACACAGACACACACTCACAGACAGACAGACACAGACAGACAGACAGACAGACAGACAGACAGACAGACAGACACAGACAGACAGACAGACAGACACAGACAGACACAGACAGACACACACAGACAGACACACAGACAGACACACACAGACAGACACACAGACAGACACACACAGACAGACACACACAGACAGACACACACAGACACACACACACTCACACTCACACTCACACACACTCACACACACACACACACACTCTTTTGTCTCATATTGTGTTGCAGACAGCCAATTGCATTCTCCACCACACTGCATATGACACTGGATTTGCCGATTTTTCTCGCTCCACCCGCCCCAACCCCACACCCCACACCCCACACACACACACACACACACACACACACCTTTCTTGTACTTGGTGAGAGTCATATGAAATTCATGTTGGCCTAGTTTTTGCCTGCCCGCTGCCTGCTCCCGCTAAAAGCAGCACGGTACGCTCTGTGGACAGAATTAAACCGCTCCGATGATGTTTCTCCCCAGCTGGTATTTCTGCTTTATCTAAAGACTCTCCGTGTGACTGTATTAGCCTGACAACATATCGTTACGTTATTAAAAATATGAATGCATGCTGCAGATGGACTTGATCTGCCTTATAAAGTGATGTGGTGTGTGTTTGTGTGTGTTTGTGTGTTTGTTTGTGTGTGTTTGTGTGTTTGTTTGTGTGTGTGTGTGTGTGTGTGTGTGTGTGTGTTTGTGTGTGTGTGTGTGTTTGTTTGTGTGTGTGTTTGTGTGTGTTTGTGTGTTTGTTTGTGTGTTTGTGTGTGTGTGTGTGGGTGTGTGTGTGTTATCTGGGTCATTCAAACATGAGGTAAATAGTCACACAATACAGTAAAATGCAATTTAGGGAATCTTGTGATTTAATTAAACCCACAATTTTGGGTAATATTTAAGATAAATTAACTATAGTACATATTGACAGGATGTATTTGCAGGTTTTTTTTAACCTCCTAAAAATGTATAGATTGGTAAAGACTGTTTAAGAACTTTTTAGGACTGATATCATGGCACAATGGATCTATTGGTAAGCCCCACCCCCCTTAGTTACTGTTGCTAACTTGGACAAACAAACGGAGTTGCAAACTGTCTTACAATGACAGCTGTAAGTGTGAAAACCCAATATGTTTTTGATCAGTTTTGGACCACCTCAAGCATTCAAATGGGACTTAAATATGCTATGGAGGGATATATAAAAGATTTTAAAATAAATATGGTGGATGGCCAGATTAATTTGGAAGCGAGGGTTTACAGATCACAATGCAAGCAGGAGAAGCCTCATGTTGCGGTCGTCGCGATTGCAGATGACAACATCCAACACTGTTCATGTGCCGCAGATTAAATTAATTCACATTTATTCAGTTTAATATGGAGAGGCACTGAAATGTAGACCTTTGTGTTTTTGGCCTGCACTGTTATATAATGGGAGAACAGTTAGCTATTTAGGTTTATTTGTCACTTGCAGTTTAATAACTTTAATTGTAACTTAATGAGAGTTTGACAACCAGAAAGTCCTCTCAGGATCCCTGGAGTCAGTGTTACAGTCAAATCATAATCGACCACCCCTTTAATATTTGTAGTGATCCAGGATGGTACCAACGATTCACTTAAAATAAAATAAATTGGGCTGCTTTTTGTGTGGCCATTAAGCTACTGTGATGTGACGCATCCAAAAACCTCCACCGTCCTGAAGTTAAGGATATTTCTAATTAGTGTTTTTAATAATGTGTGGTATATTGGTGGATATTCTCACATTTTATTTTATTACATAAAACACATTGGTTCTACCCTGTTCCTACTCCTCCTCATGAAGCTTGTCTGTGTCAAACTTTCTTTTTTTGAGGGAGCCAGGGTGACGCTTAACTTCCGGGTTGGAAAGCCATCAGCGCATCGCTCTGTTGTCATGGTTTAGAGTTTTGTATTAGTCTTTCTCTCTTTTCTGTCACATGCTGTGTTTCTCATTTAGTTCTCCCCCTTCAGTGGGGGAAGTTGGGCCGACCCTGTGAGTTCTCCCAAATCCCTCTGACCGCCACAAGGTCTCGCAGTGGGCTCGAGCTCGAGCTCAGTCTGGCCCGGTAAATCTTGCGGCGGTAACAGGTCTGTCCTCCAACATGCCCTCTGGCGCACTCGCGGCTCTGACTCACTCGTCGTCTGGCGATAGACTAGAGGAGGGCGGGAGAGGGAGAGGGAGAGCGAGAGAGAGAGTCAAAGAAAGGGGAGGGTTGGAAGAGAGAGGAACAGAGGACAGGCTTTCCGACTCTTGTTTCCAGCACTGCAGGGCCGTTGTGTTGCATGCTGGGGGAATAAACCGCTCAAGAGGGTTATTTAGGACCCACATTATGTTGGTTCTGGTGTGGAGAGCACAGGCCCGTGGGTTGGAAGGGAAAGATAAGCCGGACAAGAGGATTTGGGTCGGCTTTGTGGGCTGGAATGCTGATCTTTGACTCATTATCACTTCGTGCATTTGAAGTGTCGCTACATTTGCTGGGGAGAGTCCGATCCAAACTACATTTCTTAAAGTTTTATCTGTTGTCTTTTTACAGGTACAAACCTTTTAACAATTATTCGCGCAGCAACTACTAAAACTGCAGTAAAAATAAATGAAAGCTAAATAAACTATTACAAAAGCACACATTTAATTTCTAAAATTAAAATGAACACTAAATATATAAAGATTAAAGACTTTGTAAAATATATAAACATCTTTATTATTGTCAGCATACCCAAATAAAACCTATTTATACAGTTGCCATGATTTATATAGCTGACTCTCTTGCTATAGTTTTGGAGATCTGAGTCTTTTGGCTTAAAGAGTTAATGGCATTCATGAGAGCGAGCGAGAACTGTTTCGTGTTTGTGACCCAAACACATTTCCTATATGCTGCTGTTGTTGATGTTGACGCTCATGTTCTGGAGTTTTTTGATGCATTATCAATGTTTTGTCTGCGATTTAAATATGATGGCTGTAAGGTCGATAAGACATGGTGTGTGTGAGAGAGGGCGAGCGCTTTTAGAGCCTTCGAGTGTCCCTTTAAAGTTGTGTAACGTCCTTTGTGCGGCAGTGACATTATTTGATGCACAGTGTGACTGCATTAGTGCAAACTTTTCTGTCATTAAAGGTGCAATATGTAAGTTTTTTTGCAGTAAAATATCCAAAAACCACTAGGCCAGTGCTATATTTGGTCAGTTGAGTACTTACAACATCCCAAATGTTTCCAACCATTAGTAAATCATGAGAAAGTTGCTATTTTAACCAATGAACCGGGACCTGCGATCTGCGTTACCCTCGGTTTCCGCTTTTACTGCCGTAGTAACCATGGCAACAGACGTGGACGACTGCACAACGTCTCGCGCTGTTGTAGTTTCGTTCAAACATTATGGACCATGGCAAGCAGACTTTGGAACAAAATGAGAAATCAAAAGAGGAACCATATCCACGTGGCGTTTTCCAGATGGCGAGGCGACGCAAAAAAGCTTTTATTTGAGATGCTGTTCTTGTGCTTTATTAGTCGGGTGAGCAAATGTACATAACTAATCAATGTTATGTCGCTCAACATGATGAAATATTATAATATCATCAGTGTGATGTAGCTACTGCTAGTCTCATACAGCCAACAAACTCACACACACAGTAACATTATAACTCTCAGCACACTCAGATGCAGTTCAGATAGTGGAGACAGAGTCAAACAGCATTGTTTCCGTTTCCTCAGTTTTGATTGGTCAAATAAACTGACCTGTATGAGCAGTAACTCAGCACTCGTGGGTCGTTCGGTAAAAGGAAATGTCCTGATTTATCCGTCGGGACTCGCGTGTGGCGCTGATATCTGTCTCTTATTAGTAATCGCGCCCTGCTTCATACCACAGTCATGTTACAAACACTCATCCATAAACATTATTAGATCCATTGGGATGATTCCATGCTCATTCACTGTGTCATCAGTCTACACCTTTATTGTTTTGAAGAGGTTAGCGACCCCTAGTGGTGAAAAAATATACAGTGTAGCTTTAATTCATTAATTCAACCTCTCATAAATGTATTTTCAAAGGACTTCATTTGTCTTTATACTTAAGTAGATATTAAACATTAAAGTTGACTCGAGTGATTCTGAAGGTTTGGTTTTCTGAGCTGGTTATGGCATGCGGGGTGCAGGAGCCAGGGTCAAAGGTCAAGCCCTTGTCTCATTCAGCCTTCGCAGCAAGCTCAGTTCCAGTGTGGTCTTGTGATGCTGGATTACTCCGGCTTACCCGATTGTTGTTTTTCTCTGCAACACAAGTGGCTATTGTTCGTCAGGCCATGTGCTCGAGTCACAGTGCTGGAGAACGGAAGCTGGAAGAAAAGAAATAAAAGGTCAGGAAGGTAGAAGAGACTTAAAGGTGCAGTATGTAAGATTGACAGTTAGTGGTTGTAATGGGTACTGCAGTCCAAATTAAAAATATCGTCTGTGCTGTCGAAATACTATTGGGTAAACTGGCAACGCGTGTTATCACACAGACCACAACAGTCCGAAACTTGGTATTTTGAGCGCTTTTTGTGATTTATTCGCCTTTTCATGACGGCTCGCTTCCTGTATTCCTTAGTTGTAAGTAGTGTTGTCACGATACCTATATTTTTGACTTCGATATGATACCAGACTAAAATACCTCGATACTGATACTGAATCGATACCACGGCCAAAAACCCCAGTAAAAGTAATTGAATAATATGACAACAGAGCTTCTTATTCATTGTTTTGTATATTTTTAAACTAAAACCTCACTTGGCCAGCATGTTCCTGTCCATGTTCCATTCCTCCTCTTATTGCAATAATAATCACATGCCAGTGTGAACATCCTTACAATCACATGATCAATCATAGTAACATTCACTAACCTTTCACTATTCTGAACAGGTTGGGATGACCAAAATATAATTTTGTCCGGCAGCTCGAGCACATCCCGCGGCACGCTTTATTCTCTCATGCACGCATGTTTCTGTGGCTTTCTTTGTCATGCGCTGCACGTATATTTAACTCTTCTGCTCCCAGTGTTTAGTGAACGGTGGAGCTCTGCACACACGCCCTGACTCCTGCTGTCACACATCCACGCAAATGAAGAAACACTGCTCTTATTAGTGTGCTGTCCTCAAAGTACCGGTACTAATAAAATTCCATATCGTACCGTTTGTAATAGCAGGGTAGATTCACGATACTTTCCTAGCACCGGTATATCGTGCAACACTAGTTGTAAGTCGCAAATGTAACAACAACAGCCATTCGACATGGAACGCACCTTTCAAAGTAGAATAACTGGCTTGGTTTTCAGAGAAACGAGTATGTGAACTCAGCATGTTTCCTAAATATCTGCACACATATGATGGTATTTTTATGCTTTAGTTCAGTCAAAAACTTACATACAGCACCTTTAAATCGGCTTTGATGAAATAAAGCCGATCAGTGCATGCAGGTGTATAGTAGGGATGTGTGTAACTAACATGGACTACACTAATTGATTTTCCTTTGTGGCTTTGCCTGTAAGAACCAGTGACCGAGACTTTATTCTGAATCCTTCTCCTACATTTCACCGTTACATCTGAATGCATGAGCGCTGTGGATTGCGTGACTTTGAGGTGTTGAGAGACGATTGTGTGCCGTCAGCTGCGTCCGAGTGTGGCAATATTTCAATTCTTATTGGTATATTTGGTTGTTGTTAGAGTAATGGCTCCAGCAAAGCACTATGGGAAACATGGTCATTTATCAGACGGTGTCCCTGTGACCTCTACCTGTTCATGTGCCGCAACGGTTTATCTGAATAAAATATATATAAATAGATTTTAATATATACATAAACAGCCTAAGATACCTATAACCTATACCTATGATGATAATAAAACATTAAAAATATATAATTACTATATCATTTAATATTAGAAATGTATAACTTTTTTTTATTGATATTTTCAATTGTGTGTGTGTGTGTGTATGTATGTGTATGTGTGTGTGTATGTGTGTGTGTGTGTATATGTATATGTATATGTATATGTATATGTATATATATATATATATATATATATATATATATATATATATATATATATATATATATATATATATATATATATATATATATATATATATATATATATATATATATATATATATGTATATTATTATATATTATTAATATTATTATTATTATTATTATTATTATTATTATTAGTATTATTAGTGCTGTCAAATCGATTGATTAATCCAAAATAAAAGTTCATGTTTACATTGTGTATAATTATGTATATTTGAATACACACACAGATTCATGTATACATTTAAGAAAAAATTGTTTGATTTTATATATAACATAAATTATATAAATGCATGTACATGCAAATATTTCTTAAATATATACATGTATGTGTGTGTATTCAAATATACAGAATAATTTTACACAGTACACACACATTATGCAAACATGATTTTGGATGCAGTTAATTGTGATTTAATCGATTTGACAGCACTAATTATATATTTTAAAATAAAGGCTTAAGTTGTTATTTTTAAACTGGTAATGTAATTTGTGTATAAAACAAATTTCTTGTGCTTACTAGTTATTTCCCACTTGTATTTTAGTTTAATTACTGGGCCAACAAGTTGAATGCATTAAATTACTCCAAAATGTAATGAATCGACTGCGTTTAGACTCGCCAGCATTTCCTCTTTCCCTGTCCATCTTGTTTATCATCAGAGGGAAATTTTTACAGGTGTTGCTTGTGTTGTCCTAATTTCATTTTCCATGCATTGACTGTATGAAATGTTTTGATTTATGCTTTTTTTTGCACAACATTTGAAATGACAGGAAGCAGCGTTACCAAGCTCTTGACTCATCTGAGCTAATGTACCTGCGCTTCTGCTGTTAATAGCATGATCGTCCCATCACCTGTTTCCATAGGAACCCAGAGATGACCTCGTGCTGGGATGTAACCTTCATTTACTGTGGATTCAGAGGCTCTGATGGTGGACTGCTCTTACTGTTGTCAAGTTCTCATAGCAATATTACTTAAGTCTCAGGGTCAGGGCAGTAATGTTAGTGTGTGTCTATATGTGATACGTGTGTGTGTGTGTGCGTGCGCTTGTGACACACCAAGCAAAAAATAAAAAGACCTGGATTGTTGTTCCCACAGTCATGTCTAGACTGATGCCAGTTGTGTTGTTCCATTGATCCAGAGCTGTGCCCTTGAGCTCTGTTCCTTCTGCCCACCAGACATCCTCTGCCAATCACGGTTTAAAAGTGCTTCGGCTTTTATTACGTGTTCCTTAATACCTGCTGCTAACGCAAGAAAATACTGATGCATCATAATCACTCTCACAATTTCACTTTTCTTTTTAGGAAATCGCTCTTGTATGTCAAATGGAGAACATTTTTAAAGATGCTTTTCTATTTATATCTAGAAATGTATATTATACAAGTACACCGATCAGGCATAAGAGCCCCACAAGAGCATCTCCAGAACTGCAGCTCTTGTGGGGTGTTCCCGGTCTGCAGTGGTCAGGATCTATCAAAAGTGCTCCAAGGAAGGAACAGTGGAGAACCGGCCACAGGGTCATGGGCGGCCAAGGCTCATTGATGCACGTGGGGAGCGAAGGCTGGCCCGTGTGGTCCGATCAAACAGACGAGCTACTGGAGCTCAAACTGCTCAAGAAGTTAATGCTGGTTCTGATAGAAAGGGGTCAGAATACACAGAGCATCTCAGTTTGTTGTGTATGGGGCGGCATAGCCGCTGACCAGTCAGGGTGCCCATGCTGACCCCTGTCCACCGCCGAAAGCACCAACAGTGGCACGTGAGCATCAGAACTGGACCACGGAGCAATGGAAGAAGGTGGCCTGGTCTGAGGAATCACGTGTTCTTTTACATCACGTGGATGGCCGGGTGCGTGTGCGTGGCTTCCCTGGGGAACACATGGCACCAGGATGCACTATGGGAAGAAGGCGAGCCGGGCGGAGGCAGTGTGATGCTTTGGGCAATGTTCTGCTGGGAAACCTTGGGTCCTGCCATCCATGTGGATGTTCCTTTGACACGTACCACCTACCTAAGCATTGTTGAGACCATGTACAGCCTTTCATGGAAACGGTATTCCCTGGTGGCTGTGGCTCTTCCAGCAGGATAATGCTCCTGACACAAAGCACAAATGCTTCAGGAATGGTTTGAGGAGCACAACAACGAGTTTGAGGTGTTGACTTGGCCTCCAAATTCCCCAGATCTCAATCCAATCGAGCATCTGTGGGATGAGCTGAACAAACAAGTCCGATCCATGGAGGCCCCGCCTCGCAACTTACAGGACTTAAAGGATCTGCTGCTAACATCTTGGTGCCAGATACCACAGCACACCTTCAGGGGTTTAGAGGAGTCCATGCCTCGACGGGTCAGCAAAAGGGGGACCAACACAATATTAGGTCATAATCTTATGCCTGATCAGTATATGTATAAAAAAAGTTCTGAATGGCACAGATTTTCTTTTAAAAACAAAGCAAAAAATGTAAAAATAGGTATATATTTCTCCGGGCCTGTTCAAAGGTTTACAGACTCAGGCCGTTATTGTTGGCTGCTAATGTCTCTTGATGGATCTCCGTTGTGTTACTCACCGTAGCAACTGCAGATGAGATGAGTCAGCAGCGGCTGGAGCTTCACAGCTGCACCCTGACATTTCAAGCTTCAGCTTTGTGCCAGTCTGATGAGCAGATGTCGTCTTGTTCTTTGTTATTGTGGAGAGAAAGTGCACAGTTGAAAATGGGCCTCATCATCATCTGCCACTTACACAAACACTGCTTGATTCCAGTTGTGTTCAGAGAATGTTTACCGAGCCGGATAAAAAACTAAAGACAGGTCTTACCAGCTGGAGGTGGTGAAAAAAGTACCACGGTACTACCTCGCTCAGTCCACAGATACTTTCTGTGTAATTTCAGATCAATTCATCTCCATTTTAGTAACTAGCCATGGCTGGTTAATAGTTTATTCATGCGTCACCGTTCCTGTGGCTGTAGGAATAGCATGGCACTACTTGTAGTTTGTGTGTGTAAGCGAGTGGTAATGGACGCTTAATTCTGCAGATGGATCACCACAGATGGAAAATTGTCAAACTTCTGCCACTCCATTCTCGTTATTGCCAAGTTCCTGTCACACCATCCTCAGCTTGTTTTCTCTCTCTCTCTGTGTGTGTGTGTGTGTGTGTGTGTGTGTGTGTGTGTGCTTGGTCACAAAAGTGTGTCTTTGTTTAACCATTTCATATGAGTCTACACTTCATGAAGTTGCTCCTTTTCTCTTGTGAATCTGAGCTCCTTCGGTTTTGAAGGTTTCGCTATTTTTAGAAAGTAATTGTTACCGCTTTCGCTCTCAGATGTTCAACAACAGAGAACAGTACAGTTTTGTATCCCCAGGCACAGGATTTGTAGCGTTCTGGAGTATTTGTTCAGTCGTGTAGGTGTTTTCATCTCACACGCTCTCGTTAGACCTTGGCAATGCTCATTAGCGTCCGACAGGATTCACTGTTTCCACAGGCGCGTTTCTCCTGAGTGGTGCTTCATATATTGACACATGCACTGTTGCATAAAGGGGTAGATCCTCTCTGCTAATTTAGTGAGTCGAATGGGATGTACTTTAGCAGCTCACAGCGTTGCATCGCTAATGACAGTTCTTCATTAAAGGTAGGGTCTGCAATTTTGTTATACTGGTTGAAACTCTCTTCAAATCCTGATAGAAGTCAATCATAGAAGCGGTCTGAACTCTGATCTCATCTTTATGAGAAAACACTTCCCTGCCATTGATGAGATATGGCTTTATCACAGATATCAGGTAGGGGGCGCTATTACACATCTCCTGAACGAGGACAGTATCTCCCGATCAAAACACAGGGAAGAAGAAACGAGAATCTCATATCGAAGCAGATGCATATGAAAAATAATGTGATCATCAACATTAAACGGCATATAAATCAAAACTAATGCCTAATATTACTGAAAGGAGTCCTAATATGCCTCTTTTACAAGATGTAAAATAAGTCTCTGATGTACAGATTGTGTCTGAGAAGGTTTAGCTCAAAATACCCCACAGATCATTTTATGTTAAAATTGTCACTTTTTGAGGGTGAGCAAAAAGGTGCAGTTTTTGTGTGTCCCTTTAAATGCAAATGAGCTGGTGCTCCCGGCCCCCTTTCAGGAAGTGGACGGAGCTTCAAGAGATCAGGTTAGCAGCTCTGATTACCTCACGCAGACACACACTGGAACTGTGTGCGAAACTGTTCAGCCTTTTATGATCAAACCGGAGTTGAAATAACTTATGCTGTCATCTTGCTTTATGACATGCTATTGCATTTGTGTTCGTACTGTATCAATAAATGTGAAAGACGGACGACAGCTTGAGCGACTCCCAAATGTGCTCGACTACAACAACTCTTCCTCTTCTCAACATGTTCCCGGGGGCGGGGTTATGTAAATGTTAGGGTTAGTGATGTCACTAACTCGTTGTAGTCCTGAAAAAGAGATTTCTGTAAAAGAAAATGCCTCCCTTTGCTTTGAGCTTTGAGCGTCGTACCTTTGCAGATGTTGTTCATGCTCAAACAGCGACACTACACACTCACTAAAGTTAAACAAGTCAAATCATCAACCACCCCTTTAATGAAATGTCGACCCAGGATGAGCTCTAGGACTGTGAAGCTTGTTGATGGACTCGATCGACTCAAAATGGTCAATGTTGCTTTTTTATGAAACTTACCCACATTAAAGTGTTGATAAAAAGAGAACGCATGAGGCTAGTTCAGATATGCATGTAACAAAATATTCCGAGGGCCATGACTTTTTTTGTGGGGAAAGAGTTAAAACGCGCATATATCTTCTGTGGAAGTCTCAGGACCCAAAAACACAAGATAGCTGACCATGCTATTTAAGGGACAATATATTTGAAATATGTAACATATTCAATAATTCATTTAATTTTTTATGAATTCATACTGTTTTATTTTATTGAACTGATTGAATTTCTGGGCACTCCTGACACTGACCCTTAAGAGTAAAGGATGACGTCTGTAGCTTTTCCCGCTAGAATCCCAGCTGTCAGTACAGAGACCCGTTTCATTCTCCCTCTCCGTGAGCTCGGACCGCGGCCCTGAAGTGTTTCTGTCTCTGTGCTCATCAGGCAGGAGAGGTTCCATCTTAGTTCTTTACTCCAGGATGGTGTACTGGAGCGAAACGGGGAACGCAGTGAGATACAGAGAAAGAGAAAACGAGGGGGAGGATTAGAGAGAAGTGTCGTGGAAGACTTCTGCTGACGCGGAGAGAAGGCGATTGAAGCTCTGCGTGTGCTCGTAGACTCACACAGGAAGCTCTAGGATGCATTCATTACTGATGACTGCGTGCAGCACGTGTGTTTGTACGCGTGTGTGTGTGTGTGTGTGTGTGTGTGTGTGTTTTAGCTCTGTCTGGGTGGGGGTGGGGGTGGGGTCTGACTCTCATCTCATTAAGTGTGCCATGCCTTTATTACCTTTGTGTCTGATTCGGAGATGGATGGACATTTTGCATTTGAATGAGTATCTCACTCTGTAGTATTTAGTCTTACAAAATAATGGGCACTCGAATAGAGGGAAAAATATTCAGCTGAAAAATAAAAAAAAATATATCAAATGTTCAGTGAAAGGTGTAGCTTTTATATATGGACGGATGGATGGATGGGCGGATGGATGGATAGACGCTGGGTGGACGGACGGATAAATGAATGGATGGACTGATGGATACAGAGAGAGAGAAATGCATTACATTTTGTGAAAAAAAAATATTTATTTGTCTTTTAATGTTAATAATGGTCGTTAAATGGTCATTTTAAATTATTAATTTAAAAAGCAAAATGGTTGTCAATTATTTTAATATTGTTGCCAGACATTTGATGAGTTTAAAACAAAATCCTTTTCGTTGTCTGATTGATAGCAGTAGATGAGGAGTCACTGAGCTTTATGAGCAGCTGACCCTGGTCATCTCATTCACATCACATCCACACACACACTTTGTTAGTGTTCAGCTGACGTGTTTGTGTGCTGCGAGTCCTTCTACTTCTTCTAATGAAGGTTAAATTTAGCTGCAGAATAAACCGCTCATTTACATCAGAGGTCGTTGGTTACGAACTAGAGCCACAGGCTGAATGGAAACAATGGTGTTCAGTTTAATAAGCTGGAACAGGTCATTATCTCTGCTATAACCATACCTCACAAACACACACCTTCTACATGAGTCTTTGCAGGATCCATAAGCCTCATCAAATCTTGCAGGCCTCCTCTGTGTCCTCGTTTGGGAAGTTTTCCTTTCTTCCCTTTTTTGTGGTGGCATAAATTGGGTTTCCCCTACAAGTCTCTGGGTGTTTTCATGGCTCTGAAGTTGACCTAATTTAAAGGGATAGTTCACCCAAAAATTAAAAGTCTGTCATTTGCGATCTCTCATGTCTTTCCAAACTGACTTACAAAGTTATTTATCGGCGGTATGTCAGGTCACCTTTATTTTTATAACGCTTTATACAATAGAGATCGTTTCAAAGCAGCTTTACAGGGATAAACAGGAAA
>CM031952.1:10515508-10523008 GCA_018749465.1 Paracanthobrama guichenoti | reverse complement strand
GGCATTTAAACGATGCCCAATTGGCACTAAGGGGCCTAAAGTGTGGCAAGAAAACATCCCCCACACCATTACACCACCACCACCAGCCTGCACAGTGGTAACAAGGCATGATGGATCCATGTTCTCATTCTGTTTACGCCAAATTCTGACTCTACCATCTGAATGTCTCAACAGAAATGGAGACTCAGACCAGGCAACGTTTTTCCAGTCTTCAGCTGTCCAATTTTGGTGAGCTCGTGCAAATTGTAGCCTCTTTTTCCTATTTGTAGTGGAGATGAGTGGTACCCGGTGGGGTCTTCTGCTGTTGTAGCCCATCCGCATCAAGGTTGTGCGTGTTGTGGCTTCACAAATGCTTTGCTGCATACCTCGGTTGTAACGAGTGGTTATTTCAGTCAAAGTTGCTCTTCTATCAGCTTGAATCAGTCGGCCCATTCTCCTCTGACCTCTAGCATCAACAAGGCATTTTCGCCCACAGGACTGCCGCATACGGGATGTTTTTCCCTTTTCACACCATTCTTTGTAAACCCTAGAAATGGTTGTGCGTGAAAATCCCAGTAACTGAGCAGATTGTGAAATACTCAGACCGCCCGTCTGGCACCAACAACCATGCCACGCTCAAAATTGCTTAAATCACCTTTCTTTCCCATTCTGACATTCAGTTTGGAGTTCAGGAGATGGTCTTGACCAGGACCACACCCCTAAATGCATTGAAGCAACTGCCATGTGATTGGTTGATTAGATAATTGCATTAATGAGAAATTGAACAGGTGTTCCTAATAATCCTTTAGGTTGTAGTGTAGTTATATAATATAATATAATATAATATAATATAATATAATATAATATAATATAATATAATAAATGTATATAAAAAGTGTTTTCTTTCAGATCGTGTGGGTAGACATGAGAATCAAGATTTATTGTTTTATTGATTGATTTATTTAAAATACCTTCTTTGTTCACCATGTTTAGGGCACTATGAAATCCGTTATGTTTTTGGACTCTATTTTAATGGTTTAATAGTTAAAAAGCATGTCTAATTATTTGAAATCATGAAACGTACAATTTAACAATTTATTAAATTTAACAAAAAATGCATGTTTATGGCCCTATGAAATTAAATGAAATAAATTTCTCATTCTGTTTTATTTTTACTAAATTCTGTTTTCTGTTTAAATTTTAATAATCAAAAGCCTGTCTACTTAATAGAATCATTTTTTTTTCAGAAATTTTGTGTTGTGTATTTTAAGTTTCTGGCAATCAGATGTAGGCATAAAACATTCATTTCATTTATCTTTTAATCATATGATATTAAACTTTTTTTTTTTTTTTTTTTTTGTCAAACAAAATGCTGCACAACAGAGCTAAAACTATTTTTTTTTAAGGAATAATCACATTATAGGAATTATTGTTATTATTAATTACTTTGAGACGTAGCTAAATTCTACTGTACAACTGTAATATATTTCCATCACATTTTCAAGTTAAACTGAATATTGAATATAAAAATAACCGTAGATCTCAAACCTAATGATGTTATATTTGTAGACCGGCACTATATCTGACGACTTGATTTATTTAATGACATGCCATTGATATCTATTCTACTACTGCTACTTTTCATTTTATGAACAGGCGAGGCAAGTTTATTTATATAGCATATTTCATACACAATGGCAATTCAAAGTGCTTGACATGGAAAGGAAAGGATAATAAAAAGAGGATGCATGAAAGGTTGACTTGGTTGCCCGGTGCACCACAACCGGAGCACTCTATCGCTAATGTTTTGAAATAATGACTTATTATATTTCAGTATGTTCCTCATTCAGAGCTATCATATGATTCAGAGCATTTGCAATACAATGCTCCGGTTGTATGGCCTGTTTTTGTGGTGCGGAATCCCACAGGAATGTCTGAGCCGGAGCCATTTGTTTTTAGTCCGTGCCTCACATTCGCTTTCGCCTGGAATCTCATTCTGATCTTGAATTCATTTATTTAGTGTTTGCTTGGGTAATTAGTTGTAGTTCCAAGACATTTCCTCCCTCAGGTGTCAGCAAAAGATGTGAGGTTTAATTATAGGGTCATTTAAAAAACCGTGCAGAGTCGTTTAGTATTCAGGGCGATGGCTGTGTAATCTCTCAGTGATTCACGTTTGGTCACATTATTTGCTGCAGAATGTACGAAGCTCAAGGACGCTATAAAGTAACACAGCTCATCCATAAACACAGTTAAAGCACAGAAAAGAGACCGGATCTGTGTTGAACTGGGCAGTGGGGAGGAGCAGATCTCGTTAGTTGATGAACATGAAGATGAAGTGCATGTTAAAGGGATAGTTCTCCCAAAAATGATAACTCTGTCATCATCTGCCATAGACCGCGCTTGAGTCTAAGGCAGCCCATTGAACGGCTCGCGGGAAAGTTGTGAAATTTGGCGCACAGATAGAGGACAGTCTGAACTGTCACCAGATCAGATTTGGAGTCTCTAACTCAACTGCTGTAGCGCCACCAGCTGTCCAAAGTTGCTCAAGACAATTCGAATAGCATTTTCCGTCATTTAACATTTTTCTGCCATTTTGAATTTAAATTTTGAAACTCCTCCTAGGCCCTTGTTCAGATTTTTTGCCAAAATGGGACCAGATCATCTTCAGACCATGCTGAAAAAAAGTTCTGGAATTCAAGTCGTTTCGTCCAACCGTTCTCGAATAACGTGGAAACAACTTTGACGAAGAGCACGGTAAAATGAACCCAAGGCTATATCTCCGCAGCGCTTTAACGTATTCTGAACAAACTTGGTGTGTGTTATGACACCCATGACCTGAGGTTACCTGCACAGTTTTGGCACAGTGCCACCTAGTGGTCAGGAGATATGAACAAGGACATTTTTGCTTACAAATTCTGAATGGTTTGCCCAAAAATATCAGCCATTTTGGGCTCCCATTGTAATATTTTGAATTGTTCCAAACCTGTATGAATTTCTTTCTTCTGCTGAACACAAAAGATGATATTCTGAAAAACATGGGGAACCAAACACACATTGACTTCCATAGTATGGGGAAAAAATACCATCAGCCCATCAACTGTTGGGTTACCCACATGCTTCAAAATATCTTCTTTTGTGTTCAGCAGAAGAAAGAAGTTCATACAGGTTTGGAATAACTAAAGCGTGAGTAAATGATGACAAAATTATCATTTTGGGGTGAATTATCCCTTTAACTGACCTTTACACAGTGTGAAATACTAAAAGGCCCTTATGATAGAGCCGCAGAAATAGTGAAAGGAGCTCTGAGTTTTACCAGGCTTTCTGTCCTGCGGTGGAGCCGTGGGGATGAGCGAGGAGGCAGCAGCGAGTGTGAGATGGAAACACAGTAATCAGCTTCCTGTCATCTGAAGCCTCATCGCTCTGCCGTACTTCACGTCGTCTGTGCACCTGCATGTGTTCCCAGGCACCTAAAACACGCTCAAGTCACCCGTGTAGCGTGGAGACACCACAATCCATCTCTCCACAGTTCACTGCTACACACCAGCTCACCTTGAAACTTGCTCGAGCCCTTTACTGCCCCATCACCATGGTTACGGCAGCAGCTCTGTGCTGGATGGGATGGAGGGGGTTAAGAACTGGCGGTTGCGTCATTGTGCTAATTCACCCGGCTTTGTAGATGCTCCTGATTTGATTGTGGGGAGAAACACAATAAAGAGGGTTGAGAAGAAGTGATCTCTGCAAACAATACCCGATCGCTTGCACTTTGTGTGTGTGTGTGTGTGTGTGTGTGTGTGTGTGTGTGTGTGTGTGTGTGTGTGTGTGTGTGTGTGTGTGTGTGTGTGTGTTTGTGTGTTTGTGTGTGTGTGAGAGAGAGAGATGCCATATAACAGTATAACACAAAAATACATAATACATATCTTTTTATTGTTGTCTACTGATTATTCTTGTTATATTATGTATGTAAACAGTGTGTGTGTGTGTGTATATATGTCACATTTATGCTGATAACTTTTGAACCGTTTCCATCATAAACATTTTTACACCATTTTGAACTCCTCCTAGGCCATTGCTCAGATTTGTCATACCACGCCGACAAAAAGTTCTGGAATTCAAGTCGATTTGTCCAACCATTCTCGAATAACGCGGAAACACATTTGATGAAGAGCACACTAAAATGAGCATCAGGCTATATCTCCTCACAACTTTAGTGTATTCTGACCAAATTTGGTGTGTTTTGACAACCATGACCTGAGGTTACCTGCACAGTTTCAGCACAGTGCCACCTAGTGGACAGGAGATATGAACAATGGCTTTATTTGCTTATAACTTCTGAACAGTTTGGCCAAAAATCACAATGGGGTTCTCTTTAGATTCAGTGCATCATGCCGAGTCATACAATACCCAATTTTCCCATATCAGCCATTTTGCTCTCCCTATTGTGATGTATATCCAAGAGAAATGGCTTCTTGAACTGGTAAAAATGTGGTTTTAGTGAACAAAAGTACCACTGATACGGTCATTGACGCCTGTCTAATAATTCACAGTTAATTATTTGTGCAACTTCTCTACAGTAAATTGCCTCATTCGAGTCCTCTGTTGCGTATAAAGACTGAATCTCCATCCGGCTCCTTCCCACGTCCCTCTTCTAGTCCATTCACAGCCCTACAAGACGCCTTTGATGTTTTACCGCATCTCAGGAGCTTGGCGTGTTTTTGGAGCACCTTTGATCCAGAGCTTGAGAGAGCTCACTGGTGCCTAAAAGCCTTACCGTAGAGCTGTGCGAAAAGACCAGATATTTTTGCTTGTGTAGGTGTGTTTCTGCGAGACGGGTGTTCCAGCGCCGCAGCCGATGTGATGTGGTTTCTTCTGCTGACACACTGTATGAGATCACATCCAGACAGAGCAAACAGCCTCGAGACCCAAAGGAGGGGCAGAGAAGAAACTAGAATTTTGTTTGGGATAGAGAATTGGGACAGACAGATGTGTAAAAGTGGAGTTGTATGTGTGGGTGAGAGACGCTGCCTCGCTGCAGTCTCAGAGGAAGCTCAACAGTGCATGTAATGGGGGGAAAAATGTGTTTTCAGAGCCTGCAAATGAAAGAGAGCATCGCCATCGACCTACTGCGGCAAGCGTCCTGCTAGCCCCACTGGGTGATAATGAGCAATTTACACTTTAATTATGCCTCCAAATAGATCCAGCTGCACGCTTACACAGTCACCTAAGCACCCGACTACGGGTTTAAGGGCGGGGCTTGGTTAGCAAAACACCACATTTACAGTAAGAAAGTCATCACTTGTTAATCTCTGCTGTCGTCTGTTCTCTTCTTCAATGTCTTGAAAAGGTTAAATATTGACTGACTGACATTAACAGGCTGATTTAACTGGCTAAATTCAGCGTTTAGGAGAGACAACCGTACCGGGTCATTCCGTGTCAACTCAACCCGGCTCAAATGTTTTATTTTGATCTTAATGCGGCTCCATGAGTAAACTGGTCAGATGGACACATTTTCAGTGGTCAAAAAACCAAATGTGGGTCACTTTGCACACAGCTGATACTTTTTTCTTTTAAAGAGGAATATCTGAAGAACATAGTTAAAACTAGAAATGTATCTTGTGTTTTTCTATCAACTCAATTGTATAGAACATTCCTGACTGAGTGCCGTAAATATTCCTTTTCCAAAGTTTGCGTGCCTGTAACTCTAAAAGTATTCAAGATATCTCAATATCCTTCTAGATTCTCATTCTTAATAAACTTTCCTTTTGAAATCTTTATTTTCAAAGTCATATATAGTTCAGTCCCAGAGATATGGGGATCTCAAAGCAGCTCCATGTACAAATTGTTGCATTTTACCCCTTTTTTTACTCATGGAGCCGCATTAAGATCTCCATATCTCTGGGATTGAAACCTCAAGGGCCTTTAAAATGAAGAAACCAAAAGGAAAGTTTGTTGAGAAGCAGAATATGAAAGGATATTAATATATCTTTAATACTTCTTCTTGACTTACAGGCATGCAAACTTGAGACAAAAACACAAGAAGTGCTTTTTCCCCGTGTTTGAGCGCTCACCGTTGGCATATAATGCAGCACAGATTGATAAAGTCAACAGATTTCACTAACAGATCTACCAATCTCTGTGTGAGGATAAAATAATGATGCTGCCATCTTCCTAAAGTCATTTTTACACGCCTGTAAATTGGCTCCAAATGTCATTTTGACCCTCCTCTGCAAAATAATGGATTACTCAGTAAATATACATCTGTGACATTTAATATTTTGTCTTTCATCACTATTTCTGTCTGTCTTTCTACAGAAAAAATATTTACAAAATCAAAAATGAGACAGGGAAGTTTCTGAAATTTGGTTGATTTGAAACCTATTTAACATCACAATACTCTTATTTTCTGTCTTTTGTCATAACCTGAGAGCGGTTGACCGCGCTGACATTACTGAAAAGCCATGTCTATCACATGAATATACTCTAGAGGTCGAGCAATATGGATTTTTTTAATGGCCAATGCTCATATCTTCCCAGCAGATATAAAGCGGATAGATCTAATCACACACTCAGTTAAAAGATAGTAAATGCTAGTAGATGGAGAAGTTGCTGAATGCTGAAAGTGATATGGGAATGTATTATAGTATTATATGAATGTATTATAGTGTTTGCCTCTCTGTTATTAATAGTAGAAAGGCAAGTGTGTCCTTGTGTTCTCAGCCCTGTCAAAATAAAAGTCCTGCTTCTGACATTTAACAGGCAAGCAGAAACACTTCTTATATCAGCTGATGCTGTGATTTAAAAAAGCCAAATATCAGCCTTGGTGAGGGCTCGACCTCTGAGATCCCAAAAACATCTAGAGACACACACAGGGGTCACACACCCACAGCAGAGAGTGTGTTTTGGTGTATACACCAAACCATTTTTTTGTAATGTTTTGTTCAGCATCACAATCACATCTTGCACTTTATTAAAAAGGGGGTTGTGTGTAGTTTTAGGGTAAGGTTATGATTATGTGGTGCATTCATTAATTAAAGGAATGACTGACGCTTGTGGTTGGGGCCCTAAAGGCACAATATGTAATTATTCAGAACAAAGGCGTGTCTTGACTCTTGAGTGGGCGGAGCTTTTATTCTGCCGCGAGCGCTTCCTCTTCTTCCGCTCATGCGTGTGTGTGTTTGATCATATCACACACATGTGAGTGTGTTAAAGTGATGTTATAATGCTACTCTGTGCGTTGGCTCGGCGCTACTATGAGACACTTGTTCACACTGCAGTGAGCGAGATCATATTAGGCATGGTAAAACATGGCACTCTGTGCGGTAAATCAACAACACCAGATTTACACAATCACACTAACTGTGTTGAGCTGGAGAACAATCATTAGTTTCTGTCCATCAGTGATCCAAACAGTGTCTAATAAAACACATCAGATATTAAAGCGGCTTTGTGTTGCCATGGTTACTACACAATAACACCGGAGGAACGCTGGATGATGTCACTGATAGGCGACGCACACACACGGGC
>CM031952.1:10460508-10513008 GCA_018749465.1 Paracanthobrama guichenoti | reverse complement strand
TCCACACCTGACAGATGTGTGTATGAGCGCTGACACTGAAGCGCGTGCGTGTGTGCGTGTGTGTGTGTGTGTGCGAAATAATGCATTCACTGATGAAGATAAAAGTGAGGTTATGATGAGGCACAATAGTGGCATATTTTGGAGGATTAATGCTGGCATTTCGTGAAGTCATTACGTGCTTGTGACTTCATGTTCATGTACAGTTTTTAACTAGGAAACTCGTATTCAGTGAGTTAAAACAACCCATTCTCTGAGTTAAAACAACCCATTCAGTGAGTTAAAACAACCCATTCAGTGAGTTAAAACAACCCATTCTCTGAGTTAAAACAACCCATTCAGTGAGTTAAAACAACCCATTCAGTGGGTTAAAACAACCCATTCAGTGGGTTAAAACAACCCATTCAGTGGGTTAAAACAACCCATTCAGTGAGTTAAAACTTCAAAAACAACCCATTCTCTGAGCTAAAACAACCCATTCAGTGGGTTAAAACAACCCATTCAGTGGGTTAAAACAACCCATTCAGTGAGTTAAAACAACCCATTCTCTGAGTTAAAACAACCCATTCAGTGAGTTAAAACAACCCATTCAGTGGGTTAAAACAACCCATTCTCTGAGTTAAAACAACCCATTCAGTGGGTTAAAACAAACCATTCTCTGAGTTAAAACAACCCATTCAGTGGGTTAAAACAACCCATTCAGTGGGTTAAAACAACCCATTCAGTGGGTTAAAACAACCCATTCAGTGGGTTAAAACAACCCATTCTCTGAGTTAAAACAACCCATTCAGTGGGTTAAAACAACCCATTCAGTGGGTTAAAACAACCCATTCAGTGGGTTAAAACAACCCATTCAGTGGGTTAAAACAACCCATTCAGTGGGTTAAAACAACCCATTCAGTGGGTTAAAACAACCCATTCAGTGGGTTAAAACAATCCATTCGCTGTGTTAAAACAATCCATTCAGTGTGTTAAAACAATCCATTCGCTGTGTTTAAACAACCCATTCAGTGAGTTTAAACAACCCATTCAGTGAGTTAAAACAACCCATTCAGTGAGTTAAAACAACCCATTCACTGTTTAAACAACTTATTCGCTGAGTTAAAACAACCCAACCGCTGGGTTAAAACAATCCATTCGCTGAGTTAAAACAACCCAACCGCTGGGTTAAAACAATCCATTCGCTGAGTTAAAACAACCCAACCGCTGGGTTAAAACAATCCATTCGCTGTGTTTAAACAACCCATTCAGTGAGTTAAAACAACCCATTCAGTGAGTTAAAACAACCCATTCAGTGAGTTAAAACAACCCATTCACTGAGTTAAAACAACCCATTCAGTGAGTTAAAACAACCCATTCACTGTTTAAACAACTTATTCGCTGAGTTAAAACAACCCAACCGCTGGGTTAAAACAATCCATTCGCTGAGTTAAAACAACCCAACCGCTGGGTTAAAACAATATGTGCTATCCTATTTATTTATTAAATCACATTTACTCTTGGGCTGGGGCCATTTCAGGAGCATCCATAATTACAGTCAATCAGAGTAACTGAAATGTGTAATTGAATACGAGGGCAAGTAAATGATTTACTATGAGCAATAGTAAAAGTGCTGCTCCCCTAAACACAAAACTATTGTACTTGATTGTCATTTATAGGTTTGTTTGTGAATGGGAGATGCTCAGATCTAGCGGCCCACTCTCTACTTCACTCACATGATGACGATGATCAACTGTGGCGTATTGATTGACTGCGGCTACTCTTGAAAGCAGAGCAGAAACGGTGGGAGCTCACGGGTGCCAGGGACTGCATTTCCCAGGGCGCTTTGAGAGCAAGTAAATGACCAGATGGTCATCCAGACAGGATGCGGCTTCTGCTCATGAAAACCTAATCACAGATAACAGAGACACCCTCATTGATCAGAGCGCGTGCGTGTGTGTGTGTGTGTGTGTGTGTGTGTGTTGGTCTGACAGCAGGAGATTGGCTCCTCTGTTTGTCCTCGGCCTCTGACGGCTTGCGGGTGTTGACACTCTGCGTTTGCAGGAGGTGCCAAGGGACCAAATGGAGAGCCAGGGAACTGTTGAGACAGAGATGCGCCAGCTCCCCCATGACAGGCCAAGGGGTTATCGGGTGGGTTGGGCAGCTGTGAAGAGCGCAAAGAGATGGAAGGGAAACAGAGTCTTACTGGGAGATATGCTGAGGGACGCGCGATCAGGCGGGCAAACAACGTTAGTCCGGCGTACAAACACAGGAAATTAGGTTATGTGTCTCTAACTGTCTTCATGAGTTCTGCATGGGGTTTTCAGAGGTGGACAACAAATGATAGATCCATGTGTGATGCACAGAAATTTCAGCAACCAAAAGTATTATTAATACATTTATTTTTCGGGTTCTGGAGAGATAAAATTATTATCCACACACAATGTAGATAAGATACAACATGTCGACTGTGTGGACGTTAACTATTGATTTCTCGATTTGAATCGATCTTCATTTTGATTTTCTTGAATCCCAAGAATCTTTTAGTCTGTGCTTTTTTCAGTTGATGCAAGTTTATTATACAGCACATTTCATACACAATGGACCTCAAAACCCGTCATAAGGGTCAGTTCTTGAAGTTGAGCTGTATAGATGATCTGAAGCTGAATAATAATCTCTCCATTGATGTGTGGTTTGTTAGGACAATATCTGAAAATCTGGAATCTGAGGGTCAAAAACATCTAAATATTGAGAAAATCTCCTTTAAAGTTGTCCAAATGAAGTCCTTAGCACTGCATATTACTACTAATAACACATTTATGATATATTTACGGTAGGACATTTACTGAATATCTTCATGGAACATGATCTTAATATCCTGATGATTTTTGGCATAAAAGAAAAAGTGATAATTTTGACCCACACAATGTGTTGTTGGCTATCGGCACAGATAAACCCGTGAGACGCAGCGCTGCTGTTGAGCTGCAGGGGCATAAATAATCATAACATATGCATAAGAAATAAAATAACTAAAGGCTAAAATACTATTCGATGCATGAACAAAACTTCACAAATTACAGTAGCAAGAAAAAGTTTGTGAACCCCTTATAGAATCTGTGAATAATTTTAACAAAATAAGAGCGATCATACAAAATGCATGTTATGTTTTATTTAGTACTGTCCTGAATAAAATATTTTACTTAAGATGTTTGAGTGCTTAAGAAAAAAAAAACTGCTGAATTTATTAGAATTACCCGTTCTGAAGTTTATGAACTGCAGTGTGAACGAGTGTCATAGCAGCCGCGAGCGAACGCACAGAGTAACGTCATCACATCATTCTCCACACACTCAGATGTGTCTAATATGATCAACAGAGCTGCGCTCCTCATACTCATGACCGGAAAGCGGTAATGGCGCCGCGACTGTGGCATAATAAAGTCCCGCTTCTCGCGGGCGTGTCGCGTTCATCTCATTAACAATCGCTCCAGCGGCCTCGCTCAGCTCCACAACACTCGCTCCTGCTCCGCTTCACACTACAGTAACGTTAATAATCACATCCATGAACAGGATTTCTGCCCGAGTCCTATCCCGAGTCTTTCCCACCGGCTGTGAGGGGAAGACCACATGTCCCGAGATTCTGCGCTCAAGCGTGGCGTCATCAGACTACGCCTTTGTTTTGAATAGGCGACGGAAAAGTTACATAGTGCACCTTTAATGAATTGATTATGAAATAGTTTATTTTCGTTTTCAGTTTTTGGCTAAATGAAAACTCTCTTGCTTCATGGCTGATATCGCTCTGCTAGTCTCACTGCAGGCTTCAAACACATTGATGTAGAATAGAGTTGTTACGTATGTTAGGCCTGGACCAACACTAAATAAAGGCAGTATTGTGCATCTGAAGCACTGTATCGTTACCTCTTATACTTTTCTCACCCTGCCTCACTCCTCCTCCTCCTCTTTGGTTCTGAAAAGCTCTTCTCATCTGGCGTTAAGTGTTTAATCTGTGATCTCATGTCTTGATTCAGTCTGAACAGCACAATGGGTGCAAATTACCCGAGGCAAACGAATGCATAATTAGCCCACTCTGCCACGACACTCAGCCGCTCGGGCCTTTGAAGGCTAGATGAATAAAACAGCCCTTCAATGGGCCTTTATCCCGTCCACTGGCTAATGCTCACTAATGTCTGACCAGCCATACTGGTGTCCTCTCACCTCTGACCGGCGTGCACAAGGTGAGTGTGCCAGCTGGGGTGCACACACTCTTACTGGATCACTTCAACTGAAAGAATACACACAGATTTCAGACTAGCATGGCCGTATCACCCTGCAGCCCAAGACTGGATTCCCGTATAAATCGAACAAATTATTAATTCGAAAATTGTAGTCAACTTTGCCAATTGAATTTATTTATTTTTATTAAATTCTTTATTTTGTGTTTGGATGTTACGTTTTGATTTAAGTTTTTGTATTTTGTTTTTATTTTTTGCTTCCTAAATGAATGTTAAATGTGTGTGTGTGTGTGTGTGTGTGTGTGTGTGTGTGTGTGTGTGTGTGTGTATTAGTACTGTCAAACAATACATACATAATGTGTGTGTGTGTACTGTGTAAAATTAGTAGGCCTATGTATTTATAAATACACATTCATGCATATAGTTATATTTGTTAGCTTTATATAGCTATATAATATAAATTATATAACTATATATACAGTATATACATGTAAATATTTCTTAAATATAGACATGAATGTGTGTGCATTCAAATTTACATAATTTGTACACACACACACACACACACACACACACACACACACACACACACACACACACACACACACACACACACACACACACACACACACACACACACACACACACACACACACACACTCACTCACCACACCACTCTCACTCTCACTCACTCACTCACTCACACTCACACTCACCACCCACCCACCCACCACACATACACTCACACACACACACACACACTCACACTCACTCCACCACCCACTCACACTCACACACTCACACACACACACACACTCACACACACACACACACACACACACACACACACACACACACACACACACACACACACACACACACACACACACACACACTCACACACTCACTCTCACTCACTCACTCACACACACTCACTCACACACTCACACACCACCACTCACACTCACTCACTCACTCACACACACACACACACACACACACACACACACACACACACACACACACACACACACACACACACACACACACACACACACACACACACACACACACACACACACACACACACACTCCACCACCACTCACCACACCTCACTCCACTCACTCCACACCACACACACACCACACACACACACACACACACTCACACACACACACACACACACACACACACACTCACTCACTCACTCACTCACTCACTCACTCACTCACTCACTCCTCTCTCACTCACTCCACCCACTCACTCACACACTCACACACACACACTCACACACACACACACACACACACACACACACACACACACACACACACACACACACACACACACACTCACACACTCACACACACACACACACACACACACACACTCACACTCACTCACTCACTCACTCACTCACACACACACCCACACTCACACACTCACTCACTCACTCACTCTCACACACACCACTCACTCACACACTCACACACACACTCACTCTCCTCACTCACTCACTCACTCACTCACTCACTCACTCACTCACTCACACACACACACACACACACACACACACACACACACACACACACACATACATTATGTAAACACAATGCAATTAATCAAGGTTAATCGTTAATCATTTGACAGCCCTATATATATATATATATATAATATTGCATCAAATGCATTCAATATATAAAATGTATGGGGCTGTGTGATGTACGGCTGTACAATTTAATCAAATTTCTAATCGTGATTATTGTCTACTTACATTATTCTTACATATGCATGTTTATTTTTTCATCCTAGAGGTTAAGGTTTTTTTATTTTATTTAAATTTTAGTATAGAATTATAATACCCTGCATATTTTTTAGCTTTTTTATAAAAAAAGGAAAAAAATCAAACCAATGTATAGTTGACATTTGAGGCTTAACTACACGTGACGCAATTAAGGTTCCAGCAATAAGCAGCTTGTCTGTCCACACCAGACGCGACACGACTAAATCAATCAAAACTACAGCCAATCAGAACAGTGTGTGGGCGGGCTCTCGCGGCAAGAGATGGCACTCGCAAGGAAATGGATAAGTACATAATCAATTCACAAATATTACACCATTTAAACATTACTAAAAATACTGAGTCACTAAAACAATCTTTGTCATAGAATATATTTGTTCACAGTTTGAACGTTCTTGTTTCCATTTAAGATCTGAGGCGAATTATCCATTATTGCTTTTAGTACGACTACGTTACAAAGCTGAGCACTAAATGATATTCAAAGTCACACTACACGCTTTTGACATTAAATAAAGCACATAAACACTGAGATCATCAGTGCCATGTGGTGTTGTTCCAGCCGACATCACAGAAATGGAATCATTGCCGTCGCGGCTGATTAGGACAGAAACTCTATTTAACATGGAAAAGATGCCTATCACGTGTTTCTCGTGTAGTTAGGACGCGGTGTAATGCTGTAGAAAAGCAATAAATCTTTTTCAGGGAGAGTGTTTTAGCTTATTTTCATATAAAAATATAGCATGCAGTCGCTTCAAGCAATGGTATAAAGCTTATCAAAACATCATTCAATGCAAATTGTGATAATCGTAATTAATAATCACAATTACAATTTCAAAGGAATAATTGACAATTATGATTTTTGTCATAATTATGCAGCCCTAGGGTGATGTATAGAAATGAAAATGCGTCGAGGGTCTGACTCGTTCCCATATGTCTGTTGTCCCTCATTGTCATTGGCGGTGCTCCTGCAGGAAGTGAGTCTGAAGACGAGTGTGTTTGTTTCTTATTAAAGCTGTCACTCCTCTGACAGCTGTCCTCTCAGCATGGCGTTTCTTGTTTACACACAGATTCTGTATTCCTCCCTCTCTGATGATTTATCAACGCTCAAGTTTATTCATTCAGAGTGCCTCATCAAATCACCGTCCTCTGCCATCGTTTTATCTCTGAAGTCGCCCGTCCTGCTGAGCTGAAATTACATATTCTTTCCGCAGTGTGCGTCCTACTGACTCTCCAAGTCACCGCTCTCAGTCAGACCTATCTCCAGTCTCTCTCATCTCTCTGTCACAGTCTTACAAACACGCACTATATTGGCAATAGTTTTGGGACGCTTGCCTTTACATGCACATGAACTTTAATGCCATCCCATTCTTAATCCGTAGGGTTTAATATGGAGTCGGCCCACCCTTTGCAGCTCTAACAGCTTCAGCTCTTCTGGGAAGGCTTTCCACAAGGTTTAGGAGTGTGTTTATGGAAATTTTTGACCATTCTTCTAGAAGCGCATTTGTGAGGTCAGGCACTGATGTTGGACGAGAAGGCCTGGCTCGCAGTCTCTGCTCTAATTCATCCCAAAGGTGTTCTATCGGGATGAGGTCAGGACTCTGTGCAGGCCAGTCAAGTTCCTCCACACCAAGCTCACTCATCCATGTCTTTATGGACCGACGCTTTGTGCACTGGAGCGCAGTCATGTTGGGACAGGAAGGGGCCGACCCAAACTGTTCCCACAAAGTTGGGAGCATGAAATTGTCCAAAATGTCTTGGTATGCTGAAGCATTAAGAGTTCCTTTCACTGGAACTAAGGGGCCAAGCCCAACCCCTGGAAAACAACACCACCCCATAATCCCCCCTCCACCAAACTTTACACTTGGCACAATGCAGTCAGTCAAGTCCCGTTCTCCTGGCAACCGCCAAACCCAGACTCGTCCATGGGATTGTCAGACAGAGAAGCGTGATTGGTCACTCCAGAGAACACGTCTCCACTGCTCTAGAGTCCAGTGGCGGCGTGCTTTACTCCACTGCATCCCACGCTTTGTGATGTGAGGCTTGGATGAGCTGCTCGGCCATGGAAACCCATTCCATGAAGCTCTCGCCGCACTGTTCTTGAGCTCATCTGAAGGCCACAGAAGTTTGGAGGTCTGGAGCTATTGACTCTGCAGAAAGTTGGTGACTTCTGCTCACTGTGACCCTCAGCATGCGCTGACCCCGCTCTGATTTTACGTGGCCTACCACTTTGTGGCTGAGTTTCTGTTGTTCCCAATTGCTTCCACTTTGTTATAATCCCACTAACAGTTGAGCGTGGAATATTTAGCAGTGAGGAAATTTCAGGAATGGACTTATTGCACAGGTGGCAACCTATCACGGTACTACGCTTGAGTTCACTGAGCTCCTGAGAGCGACCCATTCTTTCACTAATGTGTGTAGAAGCGTCTGCATGCCTAATGCTTGATTTATACACCTGTGGCCATGAAGGGATTGAACACCTGAACTCAGGGATTTGGAGGGGCGGCACAATACTTTTGGCAATATAGTGTAGATACAACACATTCGTCTCCAGCCTTGTGTGCCACCTATATAAGGACCAGCCAAGGAAAGTCGTACATTGAATGCCTAACCCAGAGAAATGGACTGTGGCCGGCTGTGATGAAAAGCGGGTGACCTGGTGTGATGAGGCCGTGGCGGGAAGCCGCAATCTCAAGCGGCGCATTATATGAAATAACAAATGCATTCAGCGAGTGGCTAAGAGGGAGAGCGTGTAAACCCAGAACAGCTGCACTGCACAACAGATGGTGAGGCCGCAGTAATCCGTCTAAGATCTCAAGTGTAAGCAATTGAAAACTGAATGTGAAAGCGAGTGTCCTGACGGTGACTGCTCTACTGGAGGAAATCTCCCAGCCACAGCACAAGCACACAAACTCCAGACGAGCACAAGACTCATCTCTAATGCTCCTCATTATTTCTGCTTTTCCTGCTTTTGAAATACTTGCTGTTTGAACTTGCTCCTCTGCTAGAAGGAAAAATGGAAAAATGCCAATTTAAGAATATTGATGTGAGGATTACAGTATGTTTGTTAGATTAGATGGTCCCTCGGTTTAGCATGCTGACATAAACATGCCACATCTTATTATTAAGTGGCACGTCTCTATAGGGGTGTGTGAGTGACAGAAATCTTCTTTTCCAATAAGTTTAAATTGATTTTTACCTTTTATGGGCATTTTAACTTTATAAAGCTATATAATTAAATGCATGCATCATCTTTTGTGTCAAAATGTTTACATTTAATCAATAAATTCATTTGCAATAATAAGACACAATCAAATGAAATCATTATATTAAAAAAATCTTACTTTATTTTAGATGGTTGCCAAGCCAATATTTCGGTTTAATTTAGTTTAATTTGATGTAATAAAATAATTTAAATAAAATAACTAGATAGCAAAATTGCAAAAAAAAAACCTTTAACTATATTTAAAGGATCCGTTCACTTCAGAATGAGCATTCCCTGATAGTTTCCTCGCCCCATCTCATCCCAGATGTTCATGTGTTTCTTTCTTCAGTCGAACAGAAATGAAGTTTTTTGAGGAACACATTCCAGGATTTTCCTCCACATAATGGACTTCAATGGGAGCCAACGGCTGAAGGTCCAGATCAATGCAGTTTCAGAGGAAGGGCTTCAGAGGCTCTGCACGATCCCAGAGGAATAGGCTCTGATCCAGACAAACCATCGGACATTTACAACACAAATAAACATTTATATACTTTAACCTCAAATGCTCGACTTCGGTGTTGTTGTTCCTCACGGCGTGTGATGTCATCACGTCGGAAAGGTCACATGACGCAGGTGGAAGTGCCGCCCCAGTGTTAAAACGAACGTGCAAAGACTAAATCAGACGCCCTTTACACACATAAAGGTCAAACAACGACGTCAGACGATTCTAAAGTGGGAGGAGAGTGTTTCGGCACTGGGTGAACTAATCCTTTAAATTGAAAACAGAAGATGTAAAATGAAAAACTACAGTATAATAGCACTGGTAAGAACATGACTGTTGGATGATGTGAGGAATGCCCTGAGTGAATGTCAGAGGTGGCGTTTCTCAGTAAGGTCACAGAATCCCGTCCTTGCTCGATCTGCTGGCGGGAGACTGCAGCGTTCCAGTGCTGATGCAGAACTCTGTGCCAAACCCCCGAGAATCCCGTGCCAAGTGCCGCCTTCGCCTCTTTTGGCTCGGGTCTTAGTGAGAGGATTGCTAGGCTAGCGAGTGCGTAATGACGCTCAACGGTCGACTGGAACAGGTTTCCTCTCACCTTCTCTGAGTACGGCGGTAAATTAAACTCCAGGAGTCCTCAGGATGCGATACATCTACATAACTTACTGTTAGATTTCAAAGATTCTTAATTACTGCTGCGTTTAATGTAAATCTTAGGGTTTGGCTGCTAAATGATTGCTCGCTCAGTATATTCTTAGTGGCTAGATATGGCTTGGATCCCTCTGATGTAAAGCTGATTTTTGAGCGATTGATTCGCCGTCCTGAGAACGCAGAGCGCTCAACAGACTGACCGGCTGTCCTGACCGACCCTCGGGCAGTTTGTGCTCTCTAGCTCTGACCGCAGTGATAATTACAGCGGTTGTGTTGTGCTGCGTTTGAACAGGGACTGTCCTGCCCAGAACGGGCTCCAAGCTAGGTGTGCATAATAAAACATAATATATATATATATATATATATATATATATATATATATATATATATATATGAAAGAATGATGCAAGTGTGGAAGTTACATGGCAGATGAAAGTTAAATACATGATGTGCTCAAGTCGGTTCCACCTCTTCCTGTAATGGAGTGTGGTGTGAAGAACAGAGTTAAAGATGGCTAGTCCTGCATCCCAAACGAAGACGGCCTAATCAAATTAAATAGTCACTTTTATTCCTATTTTGTGGGAATGTCTAATTATTAATATTATTAAATTAAATGATTAAATACAAAAATTGGGATACTTTTGAGTTTAAGTAGAAACACTACTGTTCAGGAGCCTCGTTTATAACCGCTATTTGTGCACCTGTATGCAAACTCTGAGCCATGAGTATTGTGGAGAGCAGTTTGGTGACACTGATGGTGATCTGAGGGCCTGACGCAGATCTGAAGGAGAACACTTTAAAGGGATAGTTCACCCAGAAATGAACATGTGATGTTGATCTGCTTACCCCCAGGGAATCCAAGATGTAGGTGTCTTTGTTTCTTCAGTAGAATACAAATGAAGATCTTTAACTCGCACCGTTGCGGTCTGCCAGTCATATAATGCATGTGAATGGTAACAAAATCTATGAAAGTAAAAAAACATGCACAGACAAATCCAAATTAAACCCGGTGGCTCGTGACGACACACTGATGTCTTAAGACACGAAGCGATCAGTTTGTGCGAGAAACCGAACCGTATTTATATAATTTTTTACCTCTAATAGTGGTGAACTATTCCTTTAAATCCTCATTATGGATCATAAATACAGTGCATGTTCACAATAACAGCTTAAAGATATAAAAGAATGATTTAAACTCTGTTTTGCATCTGATACACACATTTAGATTAAATAGGCCACTCTCATTAATGGAGATAAACACTGAAATTACATGAAATCATAAGAACTTTAAGAGTTCCAGAATTATAGGGTTTGTTTTTAAAAAGAGTCTCTTCTGCTCACCAAAGCTGCATTTATCTGATCATAAATACAGTAAAACATTATTACTCCAGTAATGTAATTTATTCCTGTGTATGTTCAGCATCATTCCTCCAGTCTTCAGTGTCACATGATCCTTCAGAAATCATTCTCATATGAGGATCTGATGCTCAGCACACATTTATGATTATTATCAGAGTTGAAAACAGTTGTGCTGCTTTATATATTTGTGGACGCTGCTTTTTTTTACACTTGTCACAATCCATCCTGTGATTGTCTTATCCACAAAACACACATGCTTTGGAATTGGGTGACTTTTTTCAGGGTTACAGTTCTGGATTTTCTTCGGATTGAAACCCAACAGAACACACAGGCTTTGTGTTGTTTGAATAGAGATGTGAATGTGGACGGGTGGTTGAGGGGCTTAGTGATATTTCTTTGTGTACAGAAATGTTCTCTCGCTTTGGTCAGATTGCTCTGTGTTTGCGTCATATCCAGTGTCACGGTGAAACACTCTCACATCGCTCCAGTCCAGACCCACGTAACTCCTCCAGGCCTCTATTCTTCAGTCTGGATCGGCACCATGTCATGTTTAGCACTGCACATAAAATTAACAAAATGGTAGAATAGAGATGTCAGGCATACCATCAGTAGTTATCAGTCCCTCACTGTGTTTGTGCGCATGTAATCAGAGCGCCTGATTAAAGGCTCATAACACACACAGTTTGTGCCAGTCTCATGTTAGTCTGGAGTATCTGTAGAGTAGTGTTGATCCTTCATATCTCCCAAGAGTCTTTAGTTTATCAGATTTATAAAAGACAGATACACTGTACCGATTCTTCCTGAAAACAGCCGAGCTCGTGGAGGCGTGCAGTGGGCGGAGCTAAAGACACACACACACACACACACACACACACACACACACACACACACACTCACTCTATATACGTTGGTGTTGTTCACATTATATGCACTTACACGCCGATTGCCAACAAAACACACACATTTGATGCAGCTTCACTCTCCGCCTGAGGTTTCCACTCATGACCGGGAACAAACACACACACTTGCAGAACTCCGGAAACACAAACTGCATCCACTGTTCCCTTAACGCTGGGTTATTTGGGAAGCTGAACAAGCTGATCTTTCCCTCACAGCAGAAACACACTTCTTTAGTGACATTGTTGATCTCGTGTCTGAAAACACAACGCCAGCGCCGCCGTCTGGGAGAAGTGCCCATATAAGGAATTCCTCCCTTTTATGATGTTTCACAGGGCCATACTCGGAAAAACAATAAAAAATTCAGAAACTTGTGTGAATCCTGAAGGAGTGTGTTTGTCACAGAAATACTCCGTCACACGTCCAGCTGTTGTTCTGAAGCTTTGTCCATGTTTATCATGAGAATCAACTCTTGAACAGTGTGAATAAGGCAGAATGCAGGAGACAGCATTAGACATCCCCTTTAAAGAGTGCCAGTAGTTTTTGATACAGTGATTTGAAATCGGATGTCATCAGATACTCCAGGATGAATGAAGATGTCGAAATGTTAGCTAGTGAGGAGGTGTTGTCCCGTGCTCTAATTGGGATCCTCGATGGAAAAGAGAAATCCAATACGAGCAGAATTAATTCTTCCCGTGCCGCTCGCTACCTTTAAGGCTTTGGCCTAATTTCGGCTAATGGATTCTGTATGGCGGCGATCAATGCTTGTGAACCGGCATGAATGTGTGGGCAAGCACAGATTAGCTCACTTTCAGGTTTTTTGTTCTTTGAATAATTTATTCGGTTCCCCATTAAATACAAACATCCCCCCAAAAGCCTCCCTTCAACCATCCAACCTAAAGAAAAATCTCTCCGCACACGCACGCTCATGTTCCGGCGCTCATCTGTCGCTAACATGCGGTTTATCGTGTTATCTGTTGAGTAATTTTGCACTGAGGAACACTTGTGATTTGCTTCATTTGCCCACAGTTGTTTTTCAAGCTTGTGCAAATCAGATTCTAGCGCTTTCATTACTGGGCTTGTGGCTTGTTTCGTTTTGAGATGAATTAGCTGGCGTCCACACACAACTGTCTGTCTGTAGTGTAATTGATTATTTGGAGTGAGTGGAGGAAGGGACCCTGTGGAAGAATAATTTGCTGTAACTGCTTTAGTGTAATCTCTGACAGTGAGTGTGCATGTTGTACATTAGCTTATGGCTACAGCGGTAATTCTCTGAAGACAGTATTCCCAGTTAGCACAGAACATATTGTGCCTTATCTTTCTTTAGGAAATTATTTCTATTTTGAATAAAGGCTGTTCTTTTTAACTTTTTATTTATCAGAAGCATTCATAAAAAATATTAAGCAACACAACTGTTTCCGACATTGATAATAAATCCTCATCTGAGAGTGATCAGTGAAGGATCATGTGACACTGAAGACTGGAGTAATGATGATAAACTCAGCTTTGATCACAGGAATAAATCACACTTTACTGTATATAAAAATAGAAAACAGTTATTTTAAATTGTAGTAATATTTGAAAATATTTACAGGTGCTGGGCAATCGATTAATATAGTTATTATATCCCATCTGCCATGATTAACGGGAACAGATGAAGTCTGTTCCCTCTGTATTAAAGCATGAGGAGGTTGTGAATGTGCTGTCCGGCTCGCCATCTGATCTCTGTTACAGCTTCTGCGGTTAAAAATAGTGTTTGACACCAACTCTAGCATTATTCTTTGTTTCTGTGTTTGTGCACTGCTGTTTTATCATGTGTGGGCGGTAAGCAAGTCTATTCTTGTGATACTTGCTGAAGTATTTCACAATAATTTAGTGTGTGTGTTTATATATTTTTATTGGACTTGCAAAGGTCACATGTTCATTTCGCATCACCATTTGCGTTTTTGGTTGTTCACTAAACGTCCCCTGGTCTCTGGGGCTCAAAGGCAATTATTGATGAGTAAACATCTCGTAATGAATCATCTATTCACTAAAGGCCTGTGGGAGTGATGAACCATGACAGATCAATAGGATTGTCATCCCGCTGTCCTTCTGTTTGCACTGTATGGATCGTTCAATGGGACGATACCGTGGTAACAAAAACTGGTGTGATGTGTTTGTTTCCAGGAGGGTGAGACAGGGTTAAAGATAGCCTGCCCTAAGTTCAAGATATAATTAATAATAATTTGTTACATTTATGTAGCGCTTTTCTGGGTACTCAAAGCGCTTTACATATAGAAGGGGGGAATCTCAAGATTCAAGAGTTTTATTTGTCACATACACAGTTATATACAGAATATACAACCGGCAGTGAAATAAACAGGTCCGCTCCATGGACAGTGCAAATTCACAGTTAAAAACACAAGGAAGAAATTATAATAGAAATAGGATATAAAAAAAAGTACTCTCTCTATATATATATATATATATATGTCTATATCTGTAGAATTATAAATAATCAAGTCAAGAGAAAAAAAAAGGTAACAAATAAGGATAAAGCGGAATAAAATAATTGAAGTAGACTTTGCAGTGAGTAAACTGTAGACTTATAAATATGTGGTTAACAAATGTATAAGAGTATAATGTGCAAACAGGTTTATGACAGGTTGTTACACAGTAACAACGAGAACAGAAAGTGCAGTGCAATGTCAGTGTATCGATGTTTATCCTGACGTGAAGTCACGTGATGTTAAGTGACTGAGTTCAGGAGTCTGATGGCCTGGGGAAGAAGCTCCTCCTGAGTCTCTCAGTTTTGGCCATCAGGCTTGGGAAGCGCTTACCAGATGGTAGCAGCGTGAAATGAGGTTTGCAGGGTGATTAGAGTCCTTGATGATCTTGGTAGCTCTACCTTTGCAGCGTTTGGTGTAGACGTCCTGCAGAGACGGGAGAGCTGACCCTGAGATACGCCGGATAAGCGCACTACTCTTTGCAGGGCTTTGCGGTCATGACTGGTGCTGTTCCCATACCACGCTGTGATGCACTGAGTTAAAACACTTTCTATCGCCCCTAAATAGAAAGTTTTCAGGATAGCTGGTGAAACCCTGAATTTCCTCAGCTGGCGCAGGTGGTACAGTCTTTGCCTGGCTTTTTCACCTGTGTCTGAATGTGAGCAGTCCAGGTCAGGTCCTCGGAGATGTTTACTCCCAGGTACTTGAAGCTGCTCACTCTCTCTACTGGTGACCCGCTGATCATGAGGGGAGTATGTCCGTTGCTGTCTCTTCCTGAAGTCCACAATCATTTCTTTGGTCTTGCCAACATTCAGAGAGAGACAGTTGTCCTGGCACCATGATGTTAGATGCTCCACCTCGCCCAAGTATGCCGTCTCATTGTTGTTGGAAATGAGGCCCAGGACAACAGTATCATCAGCAAATTTGATGATAGAGGTGGAGCTGTGTGTGGACAAACAGTCATGCGTGTAGAGAGAGTAGAGCAGGGGGCTCAGGACACAGCCCTGTGGAGCTCCCACACTCAGGGTGATGGAGGTGGAGGTGGACTGGCCTATTCTCACCACCTGAGGCCTGCCAGTGAGGAAGTCCTCAATCCAGTGGCAGAGAGAAGGATTCAGGCCGAGATCCAGGAGTTTGGAGGTTAGCTTGGTGGGAACTATAGTGTTAAAGGCTGAGCTATAGTCAATAAATAGCAGTCTTACGTAGTTCCCACTTTTGCTGTCGATGTGAGTGAGGGAGGAGTGGAGGACATGAGAGATGGCATCTTCAGTCGATCTATTGGGACGATAGGCAAACTGAAGAGGGTCCAAAGTGTCAGGAATGAAGGCGCAAATGGTGTTTTTAATGAGTCTCTCAAAGACCTTCATGACTATAGACGTGAGAGCCACTGGACGATAGTCATTTAGGCAAGAGGGTTTACTGTTCTTAGGGACAGGGATGATGGTGGATTTTTGAAGGAGGTGGGGACCACAGATGTAGCGAGGGACTCATTAAAGATAGATGTAAACAACCCGGTGAGCTGATCAGCACAGGACCGCAGAACACGACCTGAAATACCATCCGGCCCAGCAGCTTTCCTGGCGTCCCACACGCTTGAGTGCTCTCGAACTTCATCCTCCGAGACAGAGATCACGTGATTGTTGCTGCTCTGAGTAATTTCCTCTAACGCGCCACTTGGCGGAGTCGCGTTGCGCGGTTACAGTCAAAGCGAGCATAGAAAGAGTTTAACTTCGTTCACGAGCAACGGATCAGCGTTCACCTCTGCAGAGGATTTAGATCCAAAGGAGCAGATGGACCTCAGACCTTGCCACATGCGCCGCGAGTCGTTGAGTTGGAAATGAGACTCCACTCGGTCTTTATAACGGAGTTTTGCGGCTTTAACTGCTCGCCTGAGAGCATAGCAGGACGATCTGTATTCATTCATATTCCCTGAATGGAGACCGGCGTTGTAAGCAGCAGTGCGTGGCGTTCACTGCCGCGCGCATGATTGAATTGTCCACCCACGGTTTCTGATTTGAGAAGGACGTTATTGTTATTGTTTGCGTGGCTTGCTCTGTAAGCGTGTTGATGAAGCAAAGCGCCACGCCTGTGAACTCGCTACGTCCAGCTGAACTCGCTCGGAACATGTCCCAATCCACATTGCCCAGAGCTGCCTGTAGCGCGGTCTCTGAGTGGGGTGACCAACGCTTAACTTCCCGCCTCACCGGGGGTTCCTGGAGGAGCTTTTGTTTGTATTCGGGAGTGAGGAAAATGGCGGCATGATCCGATTTGCCAAACGCTGGAAGTGACCGCGCTTTATAGGCGTTCTTAAACGGAGAGTAGCAGTGATCCAGTGTGTTTGCTCCTCGTGTGGGGCAGGAGACGTGCTGGTGAAAGTTTGGCAGGACTTTCTTTAGGTTTGCTTTGTTAAAATCGCCCGCGACAATGAATGCCGCGTCGGGATGTTGGTTTATGACGCCGCTGGCAACATCATGAAGGCCAGATAAAGCCAGCGCTGTGTCTGCCTGCGGTGGGATGTAAACGGCGGTCGCGACAACCGCAGAAAACTCCCTCGGCAGATCTCCTCAACCACCACCAGTGTGCAGCGCCACCTGATGATGCGACGGCAGCCATATTGTGCCAGAACGCCCACCACACACACCGGCTGATGGTGGAGAGGAGACCGAGTGAAGCTGCCAATCAGGATATGGGGAGGATTAGGAGGCCATGATGGACAGAGGCCAATGGGCAAATTTACACTCCTACTCTTTTCCAAAGGACATCCTGGGATTTTTTTATGACCCCAGAGAGTCAGGACCTCGGTTTCGGATGGTGCTCTCTGACAGTACAGTGTCCCCATCACTATACTGGGGCGTTAGGACACACACAGACCATAGGGTTAGCGCCCCCTGCTGGCCTCACTAACACCTCTTCCAGCAGACACCTGGTTTTCCCAGGAGTCTCCCATCCAGATACTGACCAGGCTCAGCCCTGCTCAGTCTTGGTTTACAGGGTGATATGGCTGCAGATGTGTTCTCTACCTCACTCAGATTTGACCAGCTTGAACCCTAAAGGAGAAAAATTATCGCAATTTTATAGTAAAAATAAAATTTTTACAGTGCCGCTACAGCAACCTTGCGGCACTGAGAAAATACAATGCAATTAATGTATTCTGACACATTCTGGAACACAGTGATGCGTGAAATCAAATTTGCATGGCTAGAAGTGTTCAAGTACTTGTGTAGAGCATTTTTCAGGTTAGGACAGGCCAGGGGTGTCCAATCCTGTTCCTGCTCCAGCAAAGGGTTAATTCAGTTCACATATGTGCCCCTGGAGCCCAACAGCAGCGCTGCGTCTCACGGGTTTATCTGTGGCCATAGCCAACAACACATTGTGTGGGTCAAAATTATCACTTTTTCTTTTATGCCAAAAATCATCAGGATATTAAGATCATGTTCCATGAAGATATTTAGTAAATGTCCTACCGTAAATATATCATAAATGTGTCATTTGGACAACTTTAAAGGAGGGTGCAAAAAAATCTAAATATTGAGAAAATCTCCTTTAAAGTTGTCCAAATGAAGTCCTTAGCAATGCATATTACTACTAATAACACATTTATGATATATTTACGGTAGGACATTTACTGAATATCTTCATGGAACACGACGCTCCTGGCTCATGGTCCAAAAGGGTTGTGCCTCGTCTCTTAATGAGTCATGGGTGTGTTTTGGGCGTAACGACCAATAAACCAGTCTCATCTCCCTTTCCCTTTAAAAGCCAGTTGTGCTCGCGCCATGAGCTGATTCACTATTCACATGAGGAATACAGACACGAGTCCGTTTAAACACACGTGTATCGCCACGATTGGTTAAGTAAGTCGGAAATTTCATTGGTCATTACTGCAAATAGATCATTCTGATACATGCAGTGGCTATCAATATGACATGTAGGCATTTTTTATCTTTATGTACACAATAATAATCTTATTATTTTTAATATTTGGTGTGCGTGCGTGTTTTTGTGACATATCAGGACACAAATGTGTATAATGACATGGGTATTGCAAGGAGAGGGTGAATTATGAGGACATTACCCATGTCCCCATTTTTCAAAAAGCTTATAAATCATACAGAATGAGTTTTTTGGGAGAAAGTAATGTGCAGTTTCCTGTGATGCATAGGTTTAGGGGTTGTGTGTGTGTGTGTGTGTGTGTGTGTGTGTGTGTGTGTGTGTGTGTGTGTGTGTGTGTGTGTGTGTGTGTGTGTGTGTGTGTGTGTACATGTTTTTCTGTGCTGGTGGGGACTTCAACCTGAATGCACATACTCATGGGGACTCGTGTCGCCGTGGGGACCTAAATTGAGGTCCCCATGGGTACAAAAGCTTATAAATCATACAGAATGAGTTCTTTTGAAAATGTAAAAATGCATAAAGTTTTGTGTGATGGGTAGGTTTAGGGGTAGGGGCAGTGTAGTGGGATAGAAAATACAGTTTGTACAGTATAAAAACATTACGCTTATGGAATGTCCCCACAATTCACAAAAACAAGTGTGTGTGTGTGTGTGTGTGTGTGTGTGTGTGTGTGTGCTGCGCTTCCGTGTGTGTGTAATAATTAGGGATGCACCGATACCATTTTTTAAGGGCCGAGTATGAGTACCGATGTTTTTTTTTTTTTTTTTTTTTTGGTGATGTGGCAGTTTCCCAAGCACAACACAGTGAGACTAATGAATGTAGGACCACTTCTTTATTATTACTCAGTTTTATTTTTATGTGCTTATCACAAATTTAAAGCAAAAATGTCAGTGTCCAATAACCTTCAAAGGGCATAATTACCATTGTCATAATAAAAATAAAAAAGCATGCAATTCACACTGTGTGGGTTGTAGTTACCTCAGGGTAAGTATTTCTACACCCCTGAGGCTGACATTTGTGTTTGCTGCCGCCGCCAGTGTCCCGCCAGCACAGGAAATACTGTCACGTCACGTGAGGTATCGGTCTTTGGTATCGGGGGTATTTTTACCAGTACATGAGCTTGATATCGGCTGATACTGGTGTCGGTGCATCCCTAGTAATAATCAGTGTGTGTGTGTGTGTGTGTGTGTGTGTGTGTGTGTGTGTGTGTGTGTGTTGTGCACCGCCTATAGGCTCATATTACTAACACACCCTTTAAATAACACTCAGATACTGCACTATTGACTTTAGAGCAGGTTTGTGTTGGTCAGTGGTCAGTGGTTTTCAGTTCCTCACAATAGCAACGCTCCAACAATGCTCCTGAACACACCTGGTGTTCAGACCAGACGCCCATGGGTGAACAGATGCGCCAGTGCATTTGATATTTAAACTCCGTGGAGCTGGGTGTGAACATGAGAACTGCGTCGGGCTGAAACTAGCAGAACACACTGGTGTCACGCCAGGCGTCACATTGCTCCGGGTGTATGATAGAGCCCTGTGTATGATAATGGTTGTAAAGTCATGCTTAAGGTCCTCACGTGGATATTACAAATAATCAAGGTGAATGTTTGGTCAAGGTGAGTGGCACGGACAAATTACATGTGCTAAGGGTATTGACGGCCCACTTACACAATGTTCTGAAGCTCCAGAGCATTCCCAATTTGACTGTATTGGATGAAGTCTGAAAATCAATAGTTCTCCCAGCGCACTCTTAAGGCTTCTCTACGCTCTCTTTCTCACCAAAATGCAATTCACAGGAATTTCAGCCTTTATTTTCCAAATCGCCTACTTATTTACTCTGAGGTTTGGACTTTGCATTGCCAATTTCATGCCTGTTGAACTCCAAGACTGATGCCATTGATTATTGTTTGCTGCAGAGCAGGAACAATCTCTTATTGGTTTGTCCATTCCTCTCCTCTCCAGTGTGTGTGTGTGTGAGAGAGAGAGAGAGAGTGAGAGTGAGAGTGAGATAGGTCATCATGTTCTTTCTACCCCAGAATTAAAGGACCCTCTCAAATCACAATCACTGTTTATCAGACTGAGACTCTCTACGGAAGCAACCGCTCTTTTAATAATTCTCTCTGAATTATTCGTTTCCTTTGCTTTTCCCCTCATCCACTGCACTTGCACAACCTTTCCAATTCCCTTTCTGTTCATATTCATTTATTCTCTAATTTAATTATTTTTTATGTCCTTATTACATTGCTCTGTCCATCTCATCCACACCTGTTGAATCAGATCACTGGATAGACTGAACCTGAGCTGATGCTGACACTGCTGGATATCAGCTTCTGTAGAGCTGCTTTAAAGTTACGTTTAAGTTGTAATTATGATTATAAATATAGCCGCGAGCAGCACTTATCGGGTTCAAGCGCTTAAGGCCTTTGAGCACATGCGTAAAATGATATTGTTTTATTGATCAAGCATGTGGCCACTTACAGTAGATCACAGATGGAAAAGACCGTTTACAGCCAATACAGGACGTTTACTACGGAAGAATGTTTTTAAAGGTTTTTTGACCGTTATACACCACCTCTTGCTCGATCTTCACCACATTGTGTAGGCGTCCTCAGAGAGTGCCCACACATATGTGTGTCAAATTTGGTGTAAAGATCTCATTTTGTTTTTAAGTTATCTCTTATATTTATGAGAGCATAAAAATGACCCATGGGCGACACTGATTGGATTTTCTTGCCACTTCCTATCAAAATTTGGCCATTATTGTTTAGCTATTGACCTGTGTTTCTGAATTTCCTGCGGTGGTTTCGTCTCGATCGGACTAACGGTTTCAAAGATATTTACAAAAGTTCTTTAAACGCTAAATCAAACCGTTGCACAAACCATAAGGCGACTTCTCAGGCTCCTTCAGGAACTTCAGGAGTTTCTGTTAGCCTTGTCTAACAGATGCTCAAATTTCATTGGCCGATGGCGGCCATGTTTTTTGAGATACACCAATGTCCTCATAGACAGACATGGCACCCTGGACAAAGACACTGCATGCCAGCGGCTGGGTGATTATAGCCATTTTCATGTTTATTTTCCTGTTATAGCGCCACCAAGTGGCCAATCATCGTGATTTTTGTCATGTGACCTCAGATTGAGCTCATACACACGTGTCCAAAGTTTAGCAAAAATATCTCGTTCCGTTCACGAGTTAAAGCCATTTTAGTAAAGGTGGCCCCGGTCACATCGAACATTTTGCCGGCCCTTAGCAAATGTGAATCAAATTTTAGAATTTTTTTGATAATTATTGATATTCTAAAAATATAGGTTTTTCAAAAAATCCAAAATACCCGAATATTTCTTACCCATCCATCCATCCATCCATCCATCCATCCATCCATCCATCCATCCATCCATCCATCTCACCCATCCATCCACCATCTATCCATCCACCATCTACCCATCCATCCATCCATCCATCCATCCATCCATCTCACCCATCCATCCACCATCTACCCACCATCTACCCATCCATCCATCCACCATTTACCCATCCATCCATCCGTGTCACCCATCCATCCACCATCTATCCATCCACCATCCATCCATCCACCATCTACCATCCATCCATCCACCATCTACCCATCCATCCATCCATCCATCTCACCCATCCATTCCACCATCCATCCATCCATCCACCATCTACCATCCATCCATCTCACCCATCCATCTACCATCCATCCATCCATCCATCCATCCATCTACCATCTATCCATCCATCCATCCATCTACCATCTATCCATCCATCCTTCCATCTCACCCATCCATCCATCCATCTCACCCATCCATCCACCATCCATCCATCCATCCATCTCACCCACCCATCCATCTCACCCATCCATCCACCATCCATCCATCTCACCCATCCATCCACCATCTACCCATCCATCCATCCATCTCACCCATCCATCCATCCGTCTCACCCATCCATCCACCATCTACCCATCCATCCATCCATCCATCCATCCATCCATCCATCCATCCATCCATCCATCCACCATCAACCCATCCATCCATCCATCCATCTCACCCATCCATTCCACCATCCATCCATCCACCATCTACCATCCATCCATCTCACCCATCCATCCACCATCTACCATCCATCCACCCATCCATCCATCCACCATCTACCCATCCATCCATCTCACCCATCCATTCACCCATCCATCCATCCACCCATCCATCCACCCATTCACCATCTACCCATCCATCCATCCATCCATCCATCCATCCATCCATCCATCCATCCATCCATCCATCCATCCATCCATCCATCCATCCATCCATCCATCCATCCATCCATCCATCCATCCATCCATCCATCCACCCATTCACCATCTACCCATCCATCCATCCATCCATCCATCCATCCATCCATCCATCCATCCATCCATCCATCCATCTCACCCACCCATTGATCATATTCACAAAATGTTCATGGCCCCCAGAAAATCTTGTATGAATATATGAGCGGTCAATATATCAAAAGAAAGAACAGAGCCTCTGCTTAAAAAATATTCTAGCTTCATTATTTGTTTATCTGTATGACAGTGAATACATGGATTGCTGGAAAAACTTGTCTGTGGCAAAATTGATAATTTTGATCCACACAATGAATTGTTGGCTATGGCCACAGATAAACCCGTGAGACGCAGCGCTGCTGTTGAGCTCCAGGGGCACACATTTGGCCACTGAGCACATGATTTGAGACTAACATGTCTCTCGCTCTCTTCTTCCTCAGCTGGTGGGTGGAGAGTTTGACCTGGAGATGAACTTCATCATCCAGGACGCAGAAAGCATCGCCTGTATGGTGGAGCTGCTGGAGCACTGTGACGTGACCTGCCAGGCGGAGATCTGGAGCATGTTCACCGCCATCCTACGCAAGAGCGTCCGCAACCTCCAGACCAGCACCGAGGTGGGGCTGATCCAGCAGGTGCTGCAGAAGATGAGCGCCGTCGACGACATGATCGCGGGTGAGCTCTGCAGGACAGCGCCCACACACACCTGCCGCCAGAAGTCGTCGTTGTCCGGCTTGTGCATTCAGATTAACTGTTAAAGTAAAGAGAATATCAGCCAGGGCCCTCAGTAGCTGGGATAACCAGAAACACTGTCCTGGGAACAGTGGGAAACTATTTATTTATTATTATTAATTATAATAATATAATATATTGGAGCATCTTTTGGCAATTTTGGTTCTTTGTAAAATAAATGCATTATTATTATTATTATTATTAATATTATTATTATTATTATTATTATTATTATTATTATTATTATTATTATTATTATTATTATACTACTACTACTACTACTAGCAACAACAGTAATACTTATTATTATTATTATTATTATTATTATTATTATTATTATTATTATTATTATTATTATTATTATTATTATTATTATTATTATTACTACTACTACTACTACAGTAACAACAGTAATACTTATTATTATTATTATTATTATTATTATTATTATTATTATTATTATTATTATTATTATTATTATTATTATTATTATTATTATTATTATTATTATTGATACTACTACTACTACTAACAACAACGTAATACTTATTATTATTATTATTATTATTATTATTATTATTATTATTATTATTATTATTATTGATACTACTACTACTAGCAACAACAGTAATACTTATTATTATTATTATTATTATTAATATTATTATTTATTATTATTATTATTATTATTATTATTATTATTATTATTATTATTATTATTATTATTATTATTATTATTATTGATACTACTACTACTACTAACAACAACGTAATACTTAATATTATTATTATTATTATTATTATTATTATTATTATTATTATTATTATTGATACTACTACTACTAGCAACAACAGTAATACTTATTATTATTATTATTATTATTATTATTATTATTATTATTATTATTATTATTATTATTGCTACTACTACTACTAACAACAACGTAATACTTAATATTATTATTATTATTAGTAGTATTATTGATACTACTACTACTAACAACAACAACATCAGTAATACTTAATAATAATAATAATAATAATAATAATAATAATAATATTATGAATAAAATAAACACAATAATAAGCCATTTATGTAATATAATAATTTTCATCATAATTATATTATTATAATAATAAAAATATTTTGTAGTATCTTTTGGTGGTTTTTATGTAAGCCCGTTTCTGCCACAAAAATTAAAAAAAGAGTAATTGTGAGTTTTTATTGTAGAATTCTGACTTTTTTTTCTGGTGGTACTACACCATCACTACTACACCACCACCACCATCACTACTACTACACCACCACCACCACTACTACATCACCATCACTACTACTACACCACCACCACCACTACACCACCACTACTACACCACCACCACCACCATCATTACTACTACACCACCACCACTACACCACCACCACTACTACTACACCACCACCACCACACCACCACTATACCACCACCACCACCACTACACCACCACCAACACTATACCACCACCACCACTACTACACCACCACCACCACTACTACACCACCACCACCACTACTACACCACCACCACCATCATTACTACTACACCACCACTACACCACCACTACTACACCACCACCACCGCTACTACTACACCACCACCACTATACCACCACCACCACTACTACACCACCACCACCACTACTACACCACCACCACCACCACCACTACTACACCACCACTACTACACCACTACCACCACTACTACTACACCTACACCACCACCACCACTACACCTACACCACCACCTACACCACCACCACCACCACCACCACCACCACCACTACTACTACACACCACCACCACTACTACTACACCACCACCACCACTACTACTACACCACCACCACCACTACTACTACTACACCACCACCACTACTACTACACCACCACAACCACTACTGCACCACCACCACCACTACTGCTACACCACCATCACCACTACTGCTACACCACCACCACCACTACTGCTACACCACCACCACCACCACTACTACTACACCACCACCACCACTACTACTACACCACCACCACCACTACTACTACACCACCACAACCACTACTGCACCACCACCACCACCACTGCTGCACCACCACCACCACTACTGCTACACCACCACCACCACTACTGCTACACCACCACCACCACCACTACACCACCACCTGCTGCTACACACCACCACTGCTGCACCACCACCACTACTGCACCACCACCACTACTGCACCACCACCACTACTGCACCACCACCACTACTGCACCACCACCACCACTACTGCTACACCACCACCACCACTACTGCTACACCACCACCACTACTGCACCACCACCACCACCACCACTACTGCTACACACCACCACCACCACTACTGCTCCACCACCACCACTCCTACTACACCACCACAACCACTACTGCACCACCACAACCACTACTGCACCACCACCACCACTACTGCTGCTACACCACCACCACCACCACTACTGCTACACCACCACCACACCACCACCACCACTACTACTACACCACCTCTACTACTACACCACCACCACTACTGCTACACCACCACCACTACTACACCACCACCACCACTACTGCACCACCACCACTACTGCACCACCACCACTACTGCACCACCACCACCACTACTACACCACCACCACAAAATTATTATATTATAAAATGAAAAATATACATTATTTTACAGTGTTGCAGCAGGTTTTGGTTCTGTGTGGAAAAAAATGCCTATTATCATTATTATTATTATCATTATTATTATTATTATTATTATTATTATTATTATTATTATTATTATTATTATTATTATCATCATCATCATCATGTTTAAGTGTGCTATTGTCCACTGTGTGGTGTAAACACTCTGATCAGATCGATGGTTTACACCAGAGCTTCAGTTCAGACCCGTCGTTCCCCGAAGAGAAAGAATAATTTCTGTGATGATCATGTTTGTTGTATCACATGCGTGTCCATATGTCCCAATCTTCTATGATTTGTTTCAGAAAAATAGGTTTCGCTGTCTCGCTAAACCCCTCATTGTGCATTCTGTGTCCAATATTTGTGTGTAATTGCGATCAGTGGACCGGGGCCGGCGTTGATTGCAGGGTAATGTGTAGAATTGGTTGTGAGAACACATCTGGGAGAAAGCTCCTCTCTTAGCATTCTTTAGACAGATCCATGTGTTAGAACATCCCGCTGCTAATCAGACCATTAGTTCTCATGTGCTCTGTGTGTGTGTGTGTGTGTGTGTGTGTGTGTGTGTGTGTGTGTGTGTGTGTGTGTGTGTGTGTGTTAGAACATCCATTAGTTCTCATGTGCGCTGTGTGTGTGCGTGTTAGAACATCCATTAGGTCTCATGCGCTTCAGCTTCTGTCCGTTTCTGACCACATCTGTGTGTGTGTGAGTGTGTGTGGCAGATTTGTGGCCTTTGAGTGAATGGTGTGTAACTGGGTTATTTTGAAAATCAAATTACAATGATAGTACGCCACGACAAACATCAGTGCTAAGGGCTTGTTATTTTTCTTGAAATTTGATTTCATGTCTCGTGCAGCTTTTTAAAGACCTTCTAAATTCATAACGCAGATGTTTTGCAAATTACATCAGCAGAGACGGTTTGACACAGCCGTTACAGCCGAATGTGAATGAATAGACGTGGGTTTCCATGATCTGATGACTAAAGGAGCCTCGAGAGCACATGCCGGAGATGATGTTCCCGCAGAAAGATAACGATTGGCTTCTTGCCCCGAGTGACTTCATCCTCATGAGTCGGCAGTTGTGCTGATAATGCGGAGTCATGTTGTTCTCCTCTCTCTCTGTGTTTCTCAGATCTCCTGGTGGACATGCTGGGGGTTTTGGCCAGCTATAGCATCACAGTGAAGGAGCTGAAGCTGTTGTTCAGCATGCTGAGGGGCGATGCCGGCGTGTGGGTGAGTTCTCTGGACGTTCACACATTAGTGTCCGGGTGAAAGTGTCTTCGGCCGTGTCACTATCAAAACAAACAAAAATCATTGTGCGTTTGTGTAAGACTGTTTTACTGTATTTCAGCATTAGTGAGACTTCTTTCAAAACATCAAAACATAATTTTTACTGAATAATTCTTGTTATAAATACAAGTTTCTTATTTCTGCCCTCTACTTTCCCTACACTCTTAAAAACACCGGTGCTGCATCCCAGTTCACCTACTTATACTTCGACCTAAAAGTGTGTGCTCTTTTTGTGAAGAAAAAGTACATACTTTGAGTGTGTAGCAGAACACAGATTTGCTGTGTCCCAATCCGCACACTCTCCGTACTAAATAGTATTCAAAAATAGAATTAGTCTGTCCCAAATCGTAGTATGTTGAAAAGTGTTCCAAAGATCCCCGGATGGTCTACTGTTTCCGGTCAGAATCCGAAGTGCAGGTCTGTGTACACTCTAAGTCATTCACTTTCAATGGGAGCCGGCGGCGAGCTTCAGCGAGAGCGGCTTGTCTTGGATGATTTGGGCTTCGAGGGGAGTTGAAGTCAGGTCAGCTTTATGGTAATGTGCTATGACGCGGTTCGGTGGCAGCCAATCGGAATGTAGAAGTGCTCGACTTGAGAGGATTCTAGAGAGCGCAGTGCTAGAAACGTTGGTTCCGTCCACATTAGCTACCAAGCAAAATGGAGGAGAGATAAGGCAAACACTATTTATAGGCAACATTTTCGCTCTAGAACACTTGTTTTTCAGCGGAAATGCAATTAATTTGCTCAAAACACCACCGATTTGACCAGTTTAATGCTGCACTTCACCCAGGACAGTTATTGTAATGTCGGCTGCACACAAATTAATGTTAATGTTAATTAAAGACCAAGGCTAGCAAACGTCTCCTATAAATGGCATGTTGAAATTAGACAAGCTACACACTCAAAGTATGTACTTTTCCTTCACAAAAAGAGCACACACTTTTAGGTCGTAGTATAAGTAGGCAAGTTGCTCCTTATGCAAGCTTTGGGACACAGTACTTCGTCATCTTTAACAGACTCTGTTGCTTAGTTACGTGCATCCCATCACTGTTTAAACTACCCTGTCAATCATCGTCACAGTTCAGTTCCTCCGCCGTATCGGAGAGAAATGTCGCCGCACGTTGATCTGCCAGTCGTGGGTCTTTGAGTCTCCTCGTGTGTTTGCAGTTTAAATATAACGATGTGTTTAAAGGTTAATGACCAAACATATCATTACAGGAGTTCTCAATGCTGCTGCAGATGAAATATAATGTGGATAACACTGAATAAATATCTTTTCATCAGGTTAGATTCTGATTATTGATCACTCAAACCCCTTTATCTAACCCTCTCTGCTTAACCGCCTGGAAGTAAAATAATGCCAAATGTTTTTGAAACTAAATAGCTTGTTGAATTGCACTACTTAAAATATGCGTTGCATTAACCGTGCTTGCATTTGAATGCATTGTATTTTTAGGGTTTGCATTTTTATGGGCTGAAATTCAACATGGTTGTATATTTAAGATATTGATAATATTAAAACATTTCACACACATTTTCATTATTTAAAAATTCAATAATCCATAATCACCTCTCAGATTTCACTTCCAAAATATTAATTCTGTTAAACCTGTAATAGTCGACAGGCAGTTTTCGGTCCATTTGATTTCGCTTTACAAATTCAGTGGTTCAAATTCAACAGAAAATTCAACCGTTCACATCCGGGAGCTGCTAGCCTGACGTTATGATACTCAGATTCTAGTCAGAATATGAGCCTGGTTCTGCTCCACTGGGCTGTGATTATGGGGGTTTCAACCGAACCAGGAAAGACCTCAATTGGATAGACTTACAACCAATCAGAGCGATGCATAGTTTTCAACAGAACTCAACTGCACGCTCGCTGGAAGATGTAGAAGAAGAAGATGAGTGTAAACGATCTTTGTCGGTGAATTTAAGGATACACGGAGCTACAGGAATAGCAGTAGATTAGCAAGCATAATCTACATCTGCTGTTACTCCACCTCTATTGATGGAAGACCAGAGCAACGGGTAGAGAGAGTCATTCATTCATTAAATGATTTACAGAAATGGAGCAAGCGATGCGTATTTGTGATGATTATCAGGGCCAGTATGTATGTGTGTGTATGTGTGTATATATATATATATATATATATATATATATATATATATATATATATATATATATATATATATATATATATATATATATATATATATATATATATATGGAAAAGCTGATAAAGACACAAAAGCTGTGTTTACAGTTAAGTCTTCACGGTTACTTTTGTACATGTAAGCAGCTTTCTCTACCCTCGTGTCTGTATTCCTCATGTAAATAGTGAATCCGCTCATGGCGCGAGCACAACTGGCTTTTAAAGGGAAAGGGAGATGAGACTCTGATTGGTTTATTGCTCGTTACGCCCATGACTCATCACACCCATGACTCATTAAGAGACGAGGCACAACCCTTTTGGATCATGAGCTGGGCGCGCCGACGGTTTATCCCGTCGTTAAACTAGCAAGCGTGGATTCGGACACGCCGTAAGAGCACCTGCGCCATGAGCTCAGAACAGTAGAATAGGGCCCAATGTTTGTCCTCCATGTCGAGGCAGCGTCTGCACAGTATTGAGGAAGGACACGTCGCTGTGGTTGCTATAAATGTCATTTGTTATATGGGTTAATAACTGGTAAAGATTGTCATGAAGCCACTGAATCAAATGGGTATGGTCAGATCGTTAGCCTAACCCTTCAGAGATGTCCAACAAGCCCAGCCAACGATCTCCTGTCCGCCGGCGCTCTCCACGGACGCATCCGTTCGGGGTTTCCTGCGCATCGATCTCAGCAGTGCTGCCGTGGTTACGACTGATGGACAGGCTATTGATTGGCTGAAGTAGTGGGTTTTTTGGGGGTCGTTGATGATGGTTACTATTCATTATTTAATGCATTTATTATTGACTTTAATGAACACATACGTCTTTTCCTCTGCTGTCTTCTCTCATTCTACTTTACTTTCATCCCTCTCTCTCTCCCTCTCTCTCTCTCTCTCTCTCTCTCTCTCTTAGTAATTACAGTGTTCTCTGCTAATTGTTCTGTTCCTTCATGTGTCCCGTTTCCTTTAGCCAAGACACGCCATTAAACTCCTGTCGGTGCTGAATCAGATGCCCCAGCGGCACGGCCCCGACACCTTCTTCAACTTCCCAGGACGCAGTGCGGCGGTGAGACGCTCCACACCTTAATAAAGCTTTTTGGACGTTTGCATGAGATTATGATTATAGAACACCAACAACAATAATAACTCATCAGATGCCATTTATATCTCAAAGGGAATATTCTACATTTTTCTTTACTGTACTGTACACTGCAAAAAATATTTTCTTACTCAGTATTTTTGTCTTTTTTCCAGTCTAAAAAGTCATAATCAGATTTCTGTTTGGGACAGAAGCAAGATTTCAGTCAGAAACAAGATTATTTTTCTTACCCCATTGGCAGATCATTTTGCTTGTTTTAAGCAAAAACTCACTTCATTTTGATTTGATTTTCCAGAAAACAAGAAAAATATCTTATGTCATTTTACTTATCCAGTAAAATCATCTTAAAATGTAAGAATTTTTAGATATTTAGACTGGAAACAAGACAAAAATACTAAATAAGAAAAGCGTGTGCAGTGCATATGCACTACTGTACAAAATCAAGTTTAAAAAAAGAAAAGAAAAAAGAAATGCACACATTTGAGGAAGGAGGCATTTGATCAAAAGTGGTAGAAAAGACATATTATAATGTTACAAAAGTTGATAACACTTTATTTTAGTGTTGTTGTTATATATGTTACATGTGCTTACCATGGTAATACCAGTAAACAGGGTTTCCACAGGTCTTAAAATGTTTTCATTTGGAGCAGAAAGTAAATTCAGTATCATGGCATTAAATCAACAGGTACAGAATCACAGAAGCCTTTCATAACAATAGAATTCACTGTATAATGCAGAATGACACACAATTTGTCAACTTCTGGATGAATAAATCATGTGTATATATATATATATATATATATATATATATATATTAAAACCGATTCCAAAAAGTTGGGACACTGTACAAATTGTGAATAAAAAGGAATGCAATAATTTACAAATCTCATAAACTTATATTTTATTCACAATAGAATATAGATAACATCAAATGTTGAAAGAGAGACATTTTGAAATGTCATGCCAAATATTGGCTCATTTTGGATTTCATGAGAGCTACACATTCCAAAAAAGTTGGGACAGGGAGCAATAAGAGGCCGGAAAAGTTAAATGTACATATAAGGAACAGCTGGAGGACCAATCTGCAACTTATTAGGTCAATTGGCAACATGATTGGGTATAAAAGAGCCTCTCAGAGTGGCAGTGTCTCTCAGAAGTCAAGATGGGCAGAGGATCACCACCTCCCCAATGCTGCGCCAAAAATACTGGAGCAATATCAGAAAGGAGTTTCTCAGAGAAACACTGCAAAGAGTTTGAAGTTCTCATCATCTACAGTGCATAATATCATCCAAAGATTCAGAGAATCTGGAACAATCTCTGTGCGTAAGGGTCAAGGCAGGAAAACCATACTGGATGCCCGTGATCTCCGGCCCTTAGACGGCACTGCATCACATACAGGAATGCTACTGTAATGGAGATCACAACATGGGCTCAGGAATACTTCCAGAAAACATTGTCAGTGAACACAATCCACCGTGCTATTCGCGCTGCCGGCTAAAAACTCTACAGGTCAAAAAAGAAGCCATATCTAAACATGATCCAGAAGCGCAGGCGTTTTCTCTGGGCCAAGGCTCATTTAAAATGGACTGTGGCAAAGTGGAAAACTGTTCTGTGGTCAGACCAATCAAAATCTGAAGTGCTTTTTGGAAAACTGGGACGCCATGTCATCCGGACTAAAGAGGACAAGGACAACCCAAGTTGTTGTCAGCGCTTAGTTCAGAAGCCTACATCTCTGATGGGATGGCGTTCATGAGTGCGTGTGGCATGGGCAGCTTACACATCTGGAAAGGCACCATCAATGCTGAAAGGGATATCCAAGTTCTAGAACAACATATGCTCCCATCCAGACGTCGTCTCTTTCAGGGAAGACCTTGCATTTTCCAACATGACAATGCCAGACTACATACTGCATCAATTACAACATCATGGCTGCGTGAGAAGAAGGATCCGGGACTGAAATGGCCAGCCTGCAGTCCAGATCTTTCCCCCATAGAAAACATTTGGGCATCATAAAGAGGAAGATGCCACAAAGAAGACCTAAGACAGTTGAGCAACTAGAAGCCTGTATTAGACAAGAATGGGACAACATTCCTATTCCTAAACTTGAGCAGCTTGTCTCCTCAGTCCCCAGACGTTTGCAGACTGTTAGAAAAAGAAGAGGGGATGCCATTTCCATTCTGTCCTTGCATCTCGCAGACGTGTTTTTTTCTCTCTCTCTGTTCCTGCTGGCTCGCGCGCTGTTTTGTCTAGTGTTTCGCTCTCTTCTCTTCTCTGACTGCTGCTCTGCTGGACTCTTGAAAATACTGAAATGGAATTGATTAACTGGTCAATCAGCGCAATCGACAAGATTTTCTACTGTGTTAGAACCCACCTACCACTTTACCAACTGGCAGATCCTGTGCCTGGAGGCTCTGTCCGTGGAGGATGCGGAAGGTTTATAGTTGGATTATTGATGGCGGGGTTCCTTCTTTGGCTTTGGGATTGCCCTGACCTATCGGAAGATTGGTAAGACAGCTGCAAGCAAATTCACCCAGCCGCTGTCTGTGGAAATTAAACAATGCTTCTTCTGTGTGACCGCTTGAAGGAATTAGATCAGAAAGTGATAGGAATTGAGGAACTGAACTCTAATTCCGGACTCGTGGGCTCTATCGGGTTGCCTTTTACGACTGTAACCGGTCATGAGGCTGGACGTGTCTAGGAAACTGCCGCCAGACCGGACGCCGAATGCCCAGATCTGATTGATTGATTATGATCCGCAAATTACCAAGATCATCAAATGGATTAAAAATAATAAATTGTATTTGCCTGACCTAATCACTTGCCCAACGAACCTCACTTGGTCCCTATCTCTCGGTTGGGAGGTCAGCCGGGCAGCTGTCTGCTATCTATCTTCCCTGTGCACTGCCTTATCTCCTTCAATGAACTCAAAACATCTGAAGTTATGGCTAACATTCTCACACAACACAATCTCAGACTCACTCGCATCCATACACAACCTACCCGATCCCACCCTCCAACCGTCTGCCTGTTTATCTATCTCCTCTCCACTCCATACAAAATCCCATCACGTGACCACGTGTGTTTATGTTTATGTTTATGTTTTGTTGTGTTTGCTATGTAATGTGCTAAATTGCATTCTTGTATTTCTGGAGAGTGTGAATAATCGGCTGCGGCCGGAGGCTGCTCCAAACTTCATTTCGTGTACTTGTACATGTGTAATGACGAATAAACTTCAACTTCAACTTCAGCACTGTTATTAAAGTGCAAATTGTATATAATTGTATGTGTTAAATACCACTTTACCAAGGTCAGATTTGCACAGAATGGTCAGTTGATTATATATCAGCTTGTTCTGCTAATGCTCTTTTAATTGTTCTTGTGATTGTGCAAATGTGCAGCTCTAATTTCTCGTGTTTTGCCCCGACAGGCCATTGCTCTGCCGCCCATTGCCAAGTGGCCTTACCAGAACGGATTTACTCTCAACACTTGGTTCCGAATGGACCCTCTCAATAATATCAATGTAGACAAGGATAAACCATACCTATACTGGTGAGTGTGTGTGTGTGTGTGTGTGTGTGTGTGTGTGTGTGTGTGTGTGTGTGTGTGTGTGAGAGATGGTTTAACTCAGTGAATGGGTTTGTTTTAACTCACTGAATGGGTTGTTTTAACTCGGCGAATGGGTTATTTTGGGCGAATGAGTGACTGACTGTGTAACTGACTGTGAGTGAGTGAGTGACTGTCAGTGAGTGACTGAGTGAGTGAGTGACTGAGTGACTGACTGACTGTGAGTGACTGAGTGACTGACTGTGAGTGAGTGAGTGACTGACTGTGAGTGAGTGACTGAGTGAGTGAGTGAGTGACTGACTGTGAGTGACTGTGAGTGACTGACTGACTGACTGACTGACTGTGAGTGAGTGAGTGACTGACTGACTGTGAGTGAGTGAGTGACTGACTGACTGAGTGAGTGAGTGAGTGACTGACTGTGAGTGAGTGACTGACTGACTGACTGACTGTGAGTGAGTGACTGACTGTGAGTGACTGACTGTGAGTGAGTGACTGACTGTGAGTGAGTGACTGAGTGAGTGACAGTGAGTTTAACATAGCGAATGGGCTGTTTTAACTCAGTGAATGGGCTGTTTTAACTCAGTGAATGGGCTGTTTTAACTCACTGAATGGGTTGTTTTTAACCCCGAGTCTGTCTGTTTTTAACCCAGCTTGGGTTGTTTTTAAGCCAGTGTGTTTTAGAGCGTGCCCTTCCCAGCCATGCACATTAATGCAGAGCAGAGGCTCTGGTGTGGTTTAATGCTGACCAGTCATTGAAATGTAAATGGCAGGTCCTGGACCAGCACCGGTGAGCCTCCAGCTTCTCAGCGTGGTGGAAACACGGGAGATCTGTGCATATGAAATATTATATTAGCATTTCTGTTTGAAGTGGTAAGTGTCTCTACAGGGCTGGCCCATAAGAAGAGCTGCTAATTTAGGAGTGATGAGCCCTGCCCTATTTTTCAGCTACCAAATAAAGCCTGCCGTACCAGAGGGCAAACTACAGAAATCCACAGAATCCTAAATGTCATACGAGTGTGTGTGAAGAAGCTCTGGTGGTGTCCGTGAGCTGAAGATGCCTAGCCCTGAGGATCGTGTTAGTTCTGACCTTTACTTTAATGTCAGTGTTCTGTATTCTACACTTCTGGAGCATTTTATCCTTTAGTCTGGCTTTAATGTTACTCAAGATTTCTTGCTCAAAAACATTCGTAATCCCTTCGAGACGCCCTGAAGGACCTGCTGTGTTTGAGGAGTGCAGTTCCCATAATGCTTAGTGTCAAGAGAACAGATATACACACATATACACTGTTGTGATTTAATTTTACATGATCATTTCCTGTAGCTCGACTGATGCCAAGGTCATGAGTTTTATTCCCAGAAAAGAAACTGTAAATGTATGACATGAATACATGGAATATATCAGCCTTAAAGAAGCACTGAATAATAACTGTGTATATGTGTGTGTATGATTTTTTTAATAGCAATGTTCATTTTTACATTAACTTTTATTTTTGTACATTGATTATATATTGTACATACAATATGTAAAATAATGATCACAATGAATCACATCCAAAATAAGTTTGTTTACATGTGTGAGTGAGTGACTGACTGACTGACTGACTGACTGACTGACTGACTGACTGACTGACTGACTGACTGACTGACTGACTGACTGACTGACTGACTGACTGACTGACTGACTGACAGTGAGTGACTGTGAGTGTGAGTGTGAGTGTGAGTGACTGAGTGAGTGAGTGACTAAGTGACTGACTGACTGACTGTGAGTGAGTGACTGTGAGTGTGTGACTGAGTGTGAGTGAGTGACTGACTGAGTGACTGAGTGACTGACTGACTGAGTGACTGAGTGACAGTGAGTGACTGAGTGACTGAGTGACTGACTGACTGTGAGTGTGTGACTGAGTGTGAGTGAGTGACTGACTGACTGACTGAGTGACTGAGTGACAGTGAGTGAGTGACTGTGAGTGAGTGAGTGAGTGAGTGAGTGAGTGAGTGACTGACTGTGAGTGAGTGACTGACTGTGAGTGAGTGAGTGACTGACTGTGAGTGAATGACTGAGTGACTGACTGTGAGTGAGTGACTGAGTGACTGACTGTGAGTGAGTGACTGACTGTGAGTGAGTGAGTGTGTGACTGACTGACTGACTGACTGACTGACTGACTGACTGACTGACTGTGAGTGAGTGAGTGACTGTGAGTGTGTGACTGAGTGTGAGTGTGAGTGTGAGTGACTGAGTGAGTGAGTGACTGACTGAGTGACTGACTGTGAGTGAGTGACTGACTGTGAGTGAGTGACTGACTGTGAGTGAGTGAGTGAGTGACTGACTGTGAGTGAGTGACTGAGTGACTGACTGACTGAGTGAGTGACTGAGTGACTGACTGACTGAGTGAGTGACTGAGTGACTGACTGACTGAGTGAGTGACTGAGTGACTGTGAGTGAGTGAGTGACTGACTGTGAGTGAGTGAGTGACTGACTGTGAGTGAGTGACTGAGTGACTGACTGAGTGACTGACTGTGAGTGAGTGACTGAGTGTGAGTGACTGAGTGTGAGTGACTGGAGTGACAGTGAGTGAGTGACTGAGTGAGTGAGTGAGTGACTGACTGAGTGAGTGACTGACTGTGTAACTGACTGTGAGTGAGTGAGTGACTGTGAGTGAGTGACTGAGTGAGTGAGTGACTGACTGACTGTGAGTGACTGACTGTGAGTGAGTGACTGACTGTGAGTGAGTGACTGAGTGACTGTGAGTGAGTGACTGAGTGACTGTGAGTGAGTGACTGTGAGTGAGTGACTGTGAGTGAGTGACTGTGAGTGTGTGACTGAGTGTGAGTGAGTGACTGACTGAGTGACTGAGTGAGTGACTGACTGACTGAGTGACTGACTGACTGACTGAGTGACTGACTGACTGAGTGAGTGAGTGAGTGACTGAGTGAGTGAGTGAGTGAGTGACTGAGTGAGTGACTGAGTGAGTGACTGGAGTGAGTGACTGAGTGAGTGACTGAGTGAGTGACTGAGTGAGTGACTGAGTGAGTGACTGAGTGAGTGACTGAGTGAGTGACTGAGTGAGTGACTGACTGAGTGACTGACTGAGTGACTGACTGAGTGACTGACTGAGTGACTGACTGACTGAGTGAGTGACTGACTGAGTGAGTGACTGACTGAGTGACTGACTGACTGAGTGAGTGACTGACTGAGTGAGTGAGTGACTGACTGAGTGACTGACTGTGAGTGAGTGAGTGAGTGACTGAGTGAGTGAGTGACTGACTGTGAGTGACTGAGTGAGTGACTGACTGTGTGTGAGTGACTGAGTGAGTGACTGAGTGAGTGAGTGACTGACTGAGTGAGTGACTGTGAGTGAGTGAGTGAGTGAGTGACTGAGTGTGAGTGACTGAGTGAGTGAGTGACTGAGTGAGTGAGTGACTGAGTGAGTGAGTGACTGAGTGAGTGAGTGACTGAGTGAGTGACTGAGTGAGTGACTGAGTGAGTGACTGAGTGAGTGACTGAGTGAGTGACTGAGTGAGTGACTGAGTGAGTGACTGAGTGAGTGAGTGACTGAGTGACTGACTGAGTGACTGACTGAGTGACTGACTGAGTGACTGACTGAGTGACTGACTGAGTGAGTGACTGACTGTGAGTGACTGACTGACTGTGAGTGACTGACTGAGTGACTGACTGACTGACTCTGAGTGAGTGACTGTGAGTGAGTGACTGAGTGAGTGACTGAGTGAGTGACTGAGTGAGTGACTGAGTGAGTGACTGAGTGAGTGACTGAGTGAGTGACTGGAGTGAGTGACTGGAGTGAGTGAGTGAGTGAGTGAGTGAGTGGAGTGACTGGAGTGACTGAGTGACACTGAGTGACTGAGTGACTGAGTGACAGTGAGTGACTGAGTGACTGAGTGACTGACTGACTGTGAGTGAGTGACTGAGTGAGTGACTGTGAGTGAGTGACTGTGAGTGAGTGACTGAGTGAGTGAGTGAGTGACTGAGTGAGTGACTGAGTGAGTGACTGAGTGAGTGACTGAGTGAGTGACTGAGTGAGTGACTGACTGTGAGTGAGTGAGTGACTGAGTGACTGAGTGAGTGAGTGAGTGACTGAGTGAGTGAGTGACTGAGTGACTGAGTGAGTGAGTGACTGAGTGACAGTGAGTGACTGAGTGACTGAGTGACTGACTGACTGTGAGTGTGTGACTGAGTGTGAGTGAGTGACTGACTGACTGACTGAGTGACTGAGTGACAGTGAGTGAGTGACTGTGAGTGAGTGAGTGAGTGAGTGAGTGAGTGACTGACTGTGAGTGAGTGACTGACTGTGAGTGAGTGAGTGACTGACTGTGAGTGAGTGACTGAGTGACTGACTGTGAGTGAGTGACTGAGTGACTGACTGTGAGTGAGTGACTGACTGTGAGTGAGTGAGTGTGTGACTGACTGACTGACTGACTGACTGACTGACTGACTGTGAGTGAGTGACTGTGAGTGTGTGACTGAGTGTGAGTGTGAGTGTGAGTGACTGAGTGAGTGAGTGACTGAGTGACTGACTGAGTGACTGACTGTGAGTGAGTGACTGACTGTGAGTGAGTGACTGACTGTGAGTGAGTGAGTGAGTGACTGACTGTGAGTGAGTGACTGAGTGACTGACTGACTGAGTGAGTGACTGAGTGACTGACTGACTGAGTGAGTGACTGAGTGACTGACTGTGAGTGAGTGACTGACTGTGAGTGAGTGAGTGACTGACTGTGAGTGAGTGACTGAGTGACTGACTGACTGAGTGAGTGACTGAGTGACTGACTGTGAGTGAGTGACTGAGTGTGAGTGACTGAGTGTGAGTGACTGAGTGACAGTGAGTGAGTGACTGTGAGTGAGTGAGTGACTGACTGAGTGAGTGACTGACTGTGTAACTGACTGTGAGTGAGTGAGTGACTGTGTGAGTGAGTGACTGAGTGAGTGAGTGACTGACTGACTGTGAGTGAGTGACTGACTGTGAGTGAGTGACTGAGTGACTGTGAGTGAGTGACTGTGTGTGAGTGACTGTGAGTGAGTGACTGTGTGTGAGTGACTGACTGTGAGTGAGTGAGTGTGTGAGTGACTGAGTGTGAGTGAGTGACTGACTGAGTGACTGACTGAGTGAGTGACTGACTGTGAGTGACTGACTGTGAGTGAGTGACTGTGAGTGAGTGACTGTGAGTGAGTGACTGACTGTGAGTGACTGAGTGACTGACTGACTGTGAGTGACTGAGTGAGTGACTGAGTGACTGAGTGAGTGAGTGACTGAGTGAGTGACTGAGTGAGTGACTGAGTGAGTGACTGAGTGAGTGACTGACTGAGTGAGTGACTGACTGAGTGAGTGACTGACTGAGTGAGTGACTGACTGAGTGAGTGACTGACTGAGTGAGTGACTGACTGAGTGACTGACTGTGAGTGACTGACTGTGAGTGACTGACTGACTGTGAGTGACTGACTGACTGTGAGTGAGTGAGTGACTGTGAGTGACTGTGAGTGAGTGACTGAGTGAGTGACTGAGTGAGTGACTGAGTGAGTGACTGAGTGAGTGAGTGAGTGAGTGAGTGACTGACTGACTGAGTGACTGAGTGACAGTGAGTGAGTGACAGTGAGTGACTGACTGAGTGACTGACTGTGAGTGAGTGACTGACTGAGTGACTGACTGAGTGACTGAGTGACTGAGTGACAGTGAGTGAGTGACTGAGTGAGTGACTGACTGAGTGAGTGACTGAGTGAGTGACTGACTGAGTGAGTGACTGACTGACTGACTGTGAGTGAGTGACTGACTGACTGTGAGTGAGTGAGTGACTGACTGTGAGTGAGTGACTGACTGACTGTGAGTGAGTGACTGAGTGACTGACTGACTGTGAGTGACTGAGTGACTGACTGACTGTGAGTGAGTGAGTGACTGACTGAGTGACTGAGTGAGTGAGTGAGTGACTGTGAGTGACTGTGAGTGACTGTGAGTGACTGTGAGTGACTGTGAGTGACTGTGAGTGACTGTGAGTGACTGTGAGTGAGTGACTGAGTGACAGACTGAGTGACAGTGAGTGACAGTGAGTGACAGTGAGTGACAGTGAGTGACAGTGAGTGACTGACTGAGTGACAGTGAGTGACTGACTGAGTGACAGTGAGTGACAGTGAGTGACTGAGAGTGAGTGGTGAGTGAGTGAGTGAGTGAGTGAGTGAGTGTGTGAGTGAGTGAGTGAGTGACTGAGTGACAGTGAGTGACTGAGTGACAGTGAGTGACTGAGTGACAGTGAGTGACTGAGTGACAGTGAGTGACTGACTGAGTGACAGTGACTGTGAGTGAGTGACTGAGTGAGTGACTGAGTGTGAGTGTGAGTGACTGAGTGAGTGAGTGACTGTGGTGAGTGACTGTGAGTGAGTGACTGTGAGTGAGTGACTGTGAGTGACTGACTGTGAGTGACTGACTGTGAGTGACTGACTGTGAGTGACTGACTGTGAGTGACTGACTGTGAGTGACTGACTGAGTGACAGTGAGTGACTGAGTGACAGTGAGTGACTGAGTGACAGTGAGTGACTGACTGAGTGACAGTGAGTGACAGTGAGTGACTGTGAGTGAGTGACTGAGTGAGTGACTGTGTGAGTGTGAGTGACTGAGTGAGTGAGTGAGTGACTGTGAGTGAGTGACTGTGAGTGAGTGACTGTGAGTGAGTGACTGTGTGAGTGACTGTGAGTGAGTGACTGAGTGACTGAGTGACTGAGTGAGTGACTGAGTGACTGAGTGACTGAGTGACTGAGTGACTGACTGACTGTGAGTGACTGACTGTGAGTGTGTGACTGAGTGAGTGTGAGTGTGAGTGTGAGTGACTGACTGACTGAGTGACTGACTGACTGTGAGTGACTGACTGTGAGTGAGTGAGTGAGTGAGTGAGTGACTGTGAGTGACTGACTGTGAGTGAGTGACTGTGAGTGACTGACTGAGTGAGTGACTGACTGAGTGAGTGACTGACTGAGTGAGTGACTGACTGAGTGTGACTGACTGAGTGACTGACTGTGAGTGAGTGAGTGAGTGAGTGACTGAGTGAGTGAGTGACTGAGTGAGTGAGTGACTGTGAGTGAGTGACTGACTGAGTGACTGTGAGTGAGTGAGTGACTGACTGTGAGTGAGTGACTGACTGTGAGTGAGTGACTGACTGTGAGTGAGTGAGTGACTGTGAGTGAGTGAGTGACTGACTGACTGTGAGTGACTGACTGACTGTGAGTGACTGACTGACTGTGAGTGAGTGACTGACTGACTGTGAGTGAGTGACTGACTGACTGAGTGACTGACTGACTGACTGTGAGGGAGTGACTGACTGTGAGGGAGTGACTGAGTGACTGAGTGACTGAGTGACTGAGTGACTGAGTGACTGAGTGACTGTGAGTGAGTGACTGTGAGTGACTGTGAGTGACTGTGAGTGAGTGACTGACTGTGAGTGAGTGACTGTGAGTGTGAGTGAGTGACTGACTGAGTGTGAGTGACTGACTGAGTGAGTGACAGTGAGTGAGTGACTGTGAGTGAGTGACTGTGAGTGAGTGACTGACTGAGTGACTGACTGTGAGTGAGTGACTGACTGTGAGTGAGTGAGTGACTGACTGTGAGTGAGTGAGTGACTGACTGTGAGTGAGTGAGTGACTGACTGTGAGTGACTGACTGACTGTGAGTGACTGACTGACTGTGTGAGTGACTGACTGACTGACTGAGTGTGTGTGAGTGAGTGACTGACTGAGTGAGTGAGTGACTGACTGTGAGTGAGTGACTGAGTGACTGACTGTGAGTGAGTGTGAGTGACTGACTGAGTGAGTGAGTGACTGACTGTGAGGGAGTGACTGAGTGACTGACTGACTGTGAGTGAGTGACTGAGTGAGTGACTGTGAGTGACTGACTGACTGAGTGAGTGACTGTGAGTGAGTGACTGAGTGAGTGACTGTGAGTGAGTGACTGAGTGAGTGACTGTGAGTGACTGACTGACTGTGAGTGAGTGACTGTGAGTGAGTGACTGACTGTGAGTGAGTGACTGTGAGTGTGAGTGACTGACTGAGTGACTGACTGAGTGACTGACTGTGAGTGACTGTGAGTGAGTGAGTGAGTGACTGAGTGAGTGAGTGAGTGAGTGAGTGAGTGACTGAGTGAGTGAGTGACTGAGTGAGTGACTGAGTGAGTGAGTGACTGAGTGAGTGACTGACTGAGTGAGTGACTGACTGAGTGAGTGACTGACTGTGAGTGAGTGACTGACTGTGAGTGAGTGACTGACTGACTGAGTGACTGACTGAAAGTGAGTGACTGACTGACTGAGTGAGTGAGTGACTGTGAGTGACTGACTGACTGTGAGTGACTGACTGACTGTGAGTGAGTGAGTGACTGAGTGACTGACTGTGAGTGACTGACTGACTGACTGTGAGTGACTGACTGAGTGAGTGAGTGAGTGACTGAGTGAGTGACTGAGTGAGTGACTGAGTGAGTGACTGAGTGAGTGACTGAGTGTGAGTGACTGACTGACTGTGAGTGAGTGACTGACTGTGAGTGAGTGAGTGAGTGACTGTGAGTGACTGACTGACTGTGAGTGACTGACTGTGAGTGAGTGACTGACTGAGTGAGTGAGTGACTGTGTGTGAGTGACTGAGTGACTGACTGACTGACTGTGAGTGAGTGAGTGACTGACTGAGTGAGTGACTGTGTGACTGATGAGTGAGTGAGTGACTGAGTGAGTGAGTGACTGTGTGAGTGACTGAGTGACTGTGAGGAGTGACTGAGTGTGTGTGTGAGTGTGTGAGTGACTGACTGAGTGACTGTGAGTGAGTGACTGACTGAGTGACTGACTGAGTGAGTGACTGACTGTGAGTGAGTGTGAGTGAGTGAGTGAGTGTGAGTGACTGTGTGAGTGACTGAGTGAGTGAGTGACTGAGTGAGTGAGTGAGTGAGTGTGAGTGACTGAGTGAGTGAGTGAGTGACTGTGAGTGAGTGACTGTGAGTGACTGTGAGTGAGTGACTGAGTGTGTGACTGAGTGTGAGTGTGAGTGACTGAGTGAGTGACTGAGTGAGTGACTGAGTGAGTGACTGTGAGTGAGTGACTGAGTGAGTGACTGAGTGAGTGTGAGTGAGTGAGTGACTGAGTGAGTGACTGACTGAGTGACTGAGTGTGTGACTGAGTGTGTGAGTGACTGTGTGTGAGTGAGTGTGAGTGAGTGTGTGAGTGACTGTGAGTGACTGTGAGTGACTGTGAGTGACTGTGAGTGACTGTGAGTGACTGTGAGTGACTGTGAGTGACTGTGAGTGACTGTGAGTGACTGTGAGTGACTGTGAGTGACTGTGAGTGACAGACTGAGTGACTGAGTGAGTGAGTGACTGTGAGTGAGTGACTGTGAGTGAGTGAGTGAGTGAGTGAGTGAGTGAGTGACAGTGAGTGAGTGACAGTGAGAGTGAGTGAGTGACAGTGAGTGAGTGACAGTGAGAGTGAGTGAGTGACTGTGTGACTGACTGAGTGACTGAGTGAGAGTGAGTGAGTGACTGTGTGACTGACTGAGTGACAGTGACTGACTGTGACTGACTGTGAGTGACTGTGAGTGAGTGACTGAGTGACTGTGAGTGAGTGACTGACTGACTGAGTGAGTGAGTGTGAGTGATTGACTGTGAGTGAGTGATTGACTGTGAGTGAGTGATTGACTGTGAGTGAATGATTGACTGTGAGTGAGTGATTGACTGTGAGTGAGTGACTGACTGACTGACTGAGTGAGTGTGAGTGAGTGACTGACTGTGAGTGAGTGACTGACAGTGTGTGAGTGACTGACAGTGTGTGAGTGACTGAAAGTGTGTGAGTGAGTGACTGACTGACTGAGTGAGTGAGTGAGTGAGTGTGAGTGAGTGACTGACTGTGAGTGAGTGACTGACAGTGTGTGCGTGAGTGAGTGACAGTGAGTGAGTGACTGACTGTGAGTGAGTGAGTGACTGACTGACTGAGTGAGTGACTGTGAGTGAGTGAGTGAGTGAGTGACTGTGAGTGAGTGACTGTGAGTGACTGTGAGTGAGTGACTGTGAGTGAGTGACTGAGTGTGAGTGAGTGACTGACAGTGTGTGAGTGAGTGAGTGACTGAGTGACAGTGAGTGAGTGAGTGAGTGAGTGAGTGAGTGACTGACTGACTGACTGACTGACTGACTGACTGACTGACTGACTGACTGTGAGTGAGTGACTGACTGACTGACTGACTGACTGACTGACTGACTGACTGTGAGTGACTGTGAGTGAGTGAGTGACAGTGAGTGAGTGACAGTGAGTGAGTGACAGTGAGTGAGTGACAGTGACTGACTGAGTGACTGACTGAGTGACTGACTGTGAGTGAGTGAGTGAGTGACTGTGTGACTGACTGTGAGTGAGTGAGTGACTGACTGACTGACTGACTGACTGACTGACTGTGTGTGAGTGAGTGAGTGAGTGAGTGAGTGACAGTGAGTGAGTGACAGTGAGTGAGTGACAGTGAGTGAGTGACAGTGAGTGAGTGAGTGAGTGAGTGACAGTGAGTGAGTGACAGTGACTGACTGAGTGACTGACTGAGTGACTGACTGTGAGTGAGTGACTGTGAGTGAGTGAGTGAGTGACTGTGTGACTGACTGTGAGTGAGTGAGTGAGTGACTGACTGAGTGAGTGACTGACTGAGTGAGTGAGTGAGTGACTGACTGAGTGAGTGAGTGAGTGAGTGTGAGTGACTGAGTGAGTGAGTGACTGACTGACTGACTGAGTGACTGACTGTGAGTGAGTGACTGTGAGTGTGTGAGTGAGTGACTGTGAGAGTGAGTGAGTGACTGTGTGACTGACTGTGAGTGAGTGAGTGAGTGACTGACTGAGTGAGTGAGTGACTGACTGTGAGTGAGTGACTGACTGTGAGTGAGTGACTGACAGTGTGTGAGTGACTGACAGTGTGTGAGTGAGTGAGTGACTGAGTGAGTGTGAGTGAGTGACTGACTGACTGAGTGAGTGTGAGTGAGTGACTGACTGTGAGTGAGTGACTGACAGTGTGTGAGTGAGTGAGTGACAGTGAGTGAGTGACTGAGTGAGTGACTGACTGACTGAGTGAGTGACTGTGAGTGAGTGATTGACTGTGAGTGAGTGACTGACTGTGAGTGAGTGACTGACTGTGAGTGAGTGACTGACTGTGAGTGAGTGACTGACTGTGTGAGTGACTGACAGTGTGTGAGTGAGTGAGTGAGTGAGTGTGAGTGAGTGAGTGACTGACTGACTGAGTGAGTGAGTGAGTGTGTGTGAGTGACTGACTGTGAGTGAGTGACTGACAGTGTGTGAGTGAGTGAGTGACTGAGTGACAGTGAGTGAGTGACTGAGTGAGTGACTGACTGACTGAGTGAGTGAGTGTGAGTGACTGTGAGTGAGTGATTGACTGAGTGAGTGATTGACTGTGAGTGAGTGACTGTGAGTGAGTGAGTGACTGTGAGTGAGTGAGTGAGTGACTGTGAGTGAGTGAGTGACTGTGTGAGTGAGTGAGTGACTGTGATTGAGTGACTGTGATTGAGTGACTGTGATTGAGTGACTGTGAGTGAGTGACTGACTGACTGAGTGAGTGACTGACTGACTGAGTGAGTGTGAGTGAGTGAGTGACTGACAGTGTGTGAGTGGTGAGTGACTGACTGTGAGTGAGTGAGTGACAGTGAGTGAGTGACAGTGAGTGAGTGACAGTGACTGACTGAGTGAGTGACTGTGAGTGTGTGAGTGAGTGAGTGACTGTGACTGACTGTGAGTGACTGAGTGAGTGACTGAGTGAGTGACTGAGTGAGTGACTGAGTGAGTGACTGACTGACTGACTGACTGACTGACTGACTGACTGACTGACTGACTGACTGACTGTGAGTGAGTGAGTGACTGTGAGTGTGTGAGTGAGTGACTGTGAGAGTGAGTGAGTGACTGTGTGACTGACTGTGAGTGAGTGACTGAGTGACTGACTGTGAGTGAGTGACTGAGTGACTGAGTGAGTGAGTGAGTGAGTGAGTGACTGTGAGTGACTGTGAGTGACAGTGAGTGACAGTGACTGACAGTGACTGACAGTGACTGACAGTGAGTGACTGACTGTGAGTGAGTGAGTGACTGAGTGAGTGTGAGTGAGTGAGTGACTGAGTGAGTGAGTGAGTGACTGTGAGTGAGTGAGTGAGTGAGTGAGTGATTGACTGTGTGAGTGAGTGAGTGAGTGAGTGATTGACTGTGAGTGAGTGACTGAGTGAGTGACTGGTGAGTGACTGAGTGAGTGACTGAGTGAGTGAGTGACTGTGAGTGAGTGAGTGAGTGAGTGAGTGTGAGTGACTGACTGACTGAGTGAGTGAGTGTGAGTGAGTGAGTGAGTGAGTGAGTGATTGACTGTGAGTGAGTGATTGACTGTGAGTGAGTGAGTGAGTGATTGACTGTGAGTGAGTGATTGACTGTGAGTGAGTGACTGAGTGAGTGAGTGAGTGACTGTGAGTGAGTGAGTGATTGACTGTGAGTGAGTGACTGTGAGTGAGTGAGTGACTGTGAGTGAGTGACTGTGAGTGAGTGACTGTGAGTGAGTGAGTGACTGTGAGTGAGTGAGTGAGTGTGAGTGAGTGACTGAGTGAGTGAGTGAGTGAGTGTGAGTGAGTGAGTGAGTGAGTGAGTGAGTGAGTGAGTGAGTGATTGACTGTGAGTGAGTGATTGACTGTGAGTGAGTGACTGAGTGAGTGACTGAGTGAGTGAGTGAGTGACTGTGAGTGAGTGAGTGATTGACTGTGAGTGAGTGACTGTGAGTGAGTGAGTGAGTGACTGTGAGTGAGTGACTGTGAGTGAGTGAGTGACTGTGAGTGAGTGACTGTGAGTGAGTGACTGTGAGTGAGTGACAGTGAGTGAGTGACAGTGAGTGAGTGAGTGACTGTGAGTGAGTGAGTGACAGTGACTGACTGAGTGACTGACTGTGAGTGAGTGACTGTGAGTGTGTGAGTGAGTGACTGTGAGTGTGTGAGTGAGAGTGTGTGAGTGAGTGACTGTGAGTGTGTGAGTGAGTGACTGTGAGAGTGAGTGAGTGACTGTGTGACTGACTGTGAGTGACTGACTGAGTGAGTGAGTGTGAATGACTGACTGAGTGAGTGACTGACTGACTGACTGAGTGACTGACTGTGAGTGAGTGAGTGACTGACTGTGAGTGAGTGACTGTGAGAGTGAGTGAGTGACTGTGTGACTGACTGTGAGTGACTGACTGAGTGAGTGAGTGTGAGTGACTGTGAGTGAGTGACTGACTGACTGAGTGACTGACTGTGAGTGAGTGAGTGAGTGAGTGACTGACTGTGAGTGAGTGAGGTGAGTGAGTGACTGTGAGTGAGTGAGTGAGTGAGTGACTGACTGTGAGTGAGTGAGTGAGTGACTGACTGTGAGTGAGTGAGTGACTGACTGTGAGTGAGTGAGTGAGTGAGTGACTGACTGTGAGTGAGTGACTGTGAGAGTGAGTGAGTGACTGTGAGTGAGTGACTGACTGACTGACTGACTGAGTGACTGACTGTGAGTGAGTGAGTGAGTGAGTGAGTGACTGACTGTGAGTGAGTGAGTGACTGTGAGTGAGTGAGTGACTGTGAGTGACTGACTGTGAGTGAGTGACTGAGTGAGTGACTGTGAGTGACTGAGTGAGTGACTGAGTGAGTGACTGTGAGTGACTGTGAGTGACTGTGAGTGACTGTGTGAGAGTGAGTGAGAGTGAGAGTGTGAGAGAGTGTGTGTGTGTGTGTGTGTGTGTGTGTGTGTGTGTGTGTGTGTTATATCACAGTAGGAAATATCAGTTTACATTTCCAAACATTCATTTTGCAATTAATTATAATAATCCAGTAAGATTATTATTATTATTATTATTATTTTTTTATGCACAAGAAGTCTGCCAGCAGCCGGTATGATCTGATCTCTCCATCATGGAGTCTGTCTGTGATCACATGAAGAAACAGAACAAACTGAGACCGACTCAATCCAGAAGAGCTGAGGCAGCTTCTCCCAGACACTTGAGGAAACCTTCCTGCAGAACTACAGCACTGAGAAAAGATTAGGCACTCGTCAGAATGCTTTAAAGTGAGAAAGCTGTCAAAATAATAACATAAATAGCTTTTATTTATGATTGAACTTCTATGAACTAAATCAAATGGATATTTGGGGCGAGCACCCTTTGCGTTTAAAACGGCTGCATCTATTCCTACAGCTGATCCTGTAGTTCTGCAGGAAGGTTCTGGAGACGCTGCCTCAGTTCTTCTGGATTTAGTCCATCTCAGTTTTTTCTGTTTCTTCATGTGATCACAGACAGACTCAATGAAGATGAGATCAGATCTTCATGTGGAGTTTATAACAGTTCCCATCGTGTCCAGTTCTCCCAGCATTAGCTGTGCACCTCAGGTGATTAATGTAGATTCTGAATGGTTCTCCAACATCACCGTGGCAACAACATTACCACCAGGTGGTCTTTTTAAATATCTATAACAAATAATGTATATGCACAGTATATCCTCCATGTTGGGGTATCCGCGGGAGGAGACGTGAAGGTGTAGATGAGCACTTGAGAAGTCTGAGGGCCGCTGACCTGCCTTCAGTCAGCATGTAATCCTGTTCCCTGTTTCTGTGTTAGCGTGGTGAGCTCAGCGTAGCACAGAGCGAGAGAAACCGCTGCGCTTTGAGGCTCTTATCAACAGCAGCCAGCACTCACAGCCATCTCTGTGCCAATGACTCCGTCTGCCATGTTTGTTTTCCCGCTAAGAGTAAAACCTGACATCCCGCCTCCATATTTTCACATCTGACTATAAAAGTGCAATACTTTATTTTTTATTTTTTTGTGGAAAACATGTCCTGCATTGTGTAGCATGGACTGGATAAGTTGTTGTGAACCACATCTAATTAGAGTGTGTTTTTGCTGATTCATGTTGAAAGAGACCCAGTGGAGTGGGAAAAACATGTTTTCTTTCGATTTATTCTGTTTTAAAGGTGCAGTGTGTAGTATTTATGAGGATCTATTGACAGAAATGCAATATAATATACATAAGTGGTGTATAAAGAGCGTTATGTTTTTATTATGTTAGAATGAGTCGTGTGTATACACACACCTCGGGTCTCCTTACAGTGAAGTCGTCATTTTGTGCCGCCATGTTTCTACGGTAGCCCTAAAGGGACAAACTTCTCTACAGAGCGCCAGCTACTCTCTGCTGTCTCAGACGACCACGTGTCCTGTGACGGCCACCGTAGATTCTCTATGTCGCTTTCTCTATTCTAACGATGCCGCTAAAATTTACAGACTGCACCTTTAAAGCCATTGTGTTCATTAATAAAATTATTTTTTTCATAAAATCACTTTTTCCTCTCTTCTTTGTCCTGTAGTTTTCGAACCAGCAAAGGGATTGGCTACTCGGCACACTTTGTGGGGAACTGTTTGATTGTGACATCATTGAAGTCGAAGGGGAAAGGCTTTCAACACTGTGTGAAGTACGACTTCCAGCCCAGGAAGGTGAGCACATTATGGCCACACACACACACACATTAGGACACACACACACACACACACACACACACACACACATACACACACACACACACACACATTAGGACACACACACACACACACACACACACATTAGGACACACACACACATTAGGACACACACACACATTAGGACACACACACACACATTAGACCACACACACACATATTAGAACACACACACACACACACACACACACATTAGGACAGACACACACACACACACACACACATTAGGACACACACACACACATTAGGACACACACACACATTAGGACACACATACACACACACATTAGGACACACATACACACACACATTAGGACACACATACACACACACATTAGGACACACACACATTAGGACACACACACATTAGGACACACACACACACATTAGGACACACACACACATTAGGACACACACACACACATTAGGACACACACACACACACACATTAGGACACACACACACACACAGGACACACACACACACACACACACACACACACATTAGGACACACACACACACACATTAGGACATACACACACACACATTAGGACACACACACACAGCGTTCTGCAGTACAAACATACACTGCCATTCAACAGTTTCTGATCGGTAAGATTTGTAATGTTTTTAGAAGTCTCTTCTGCTCACCAAGGCTGCATTTATTTTATTAAAAATACAACAAAAGAAAACAGTAATATTATGAAATATTATTCAAATATAAAATAGCTGTTTTCTATGTGAATATATAGTAAAGTGTAATTTATTCCTGTGTATGTTCAGCCTCATTCCTCCAGTCTTCAGTGTCACATGATCCTTCAGAAATCATTCTCATATGAGGATCTGATGCTCAGCACACATTTATGATTATTATCAGAGTTTTTCAGGATTCTCTGATGAACAGAAAGTTCAGAAGAACAGTATTTATCTGAAACAGAAGCTTTTGTAACATTATAAATGTCTTTACTGTCACTTTTGATCAATTTAATGCGTCCTTGCTGAATAAATGTATTCATTTCTTTAAATTCTTCCCCAAAAACAAAACTAATTCTTACTGACCCAAAACTTCTGAACAGAGTGCAATGTTACAAAAGCTTCTGCTTCAGATAAATACTGTTCTTCTGAACTTTCTGTTCATCAGAGAATCCTGAAAAAAAACGTTTTATCCAAGCATTTAATGTGCGTTAATCCTGTCCCTTTCTTATAATCAACTGAAAGCTCACATTCAAATCTGCCTCCGACCAATCGAAAGAATCACAATTTATTATTTTCGATAATCTGTTTCGCTTGGATGTAAATTACACGATATGGAAGAAAGATTTGTCACTACTTCGGTTACATCACCACTTATGGTAATATGGTAAATTGGACACTAGGATGAAGACAAACATGAAATCAAAGTGTAACTACCTGGAACTTCACTATATTGCCAGAAGTATTGGGACGCTCCTCCAAATCCCTGAGTTCAGGTGTTCAATCCCTTCATGGCCACAGGTGTATAAATCAAGCACTAGGCATGCAGACGCTTCTACACACATTTGTGAAAGAATGGCTCGCTCTCAGGAGCTCAGTGAACTCAAGCGTGGTACCGTGATAGGTTGCCACCTGTGCAATAAGTCCATTCCTGACATTTCCTCACTACTAAATATTCCACGCTCAACTGTTAGTGGGATTATAACAAAGTGGAAGCAATTGGGAACAACAGCAACTCAGCCACGAAGTGGTAGGCCACGTAAAATCACAGAGAGGGGTCAGCACATGCTGAGGATCACAGTGCGCAGAAGTCACCAACTTTCTGCAGAGTCAATAGCTCCAGACCTCCAAACTTCTGTGGCCTTCAGATGAGCTCAAGAACAGTGCGGAGAGAGCTTCATGGAATGGGTTTCCATGGCCGAGCAGCTCATCCAAGCCTTACATCACCAAGTGCAATGCAAAGCGTGGGATGCAGTGGAGTAAAGCACGCCGCCACTGGACTCTAGAGCAGTGGAGACGTGTTCTCTGAGTGACCAATCACGCTTCTCTGTCTGACAATCCCATGGACGAGTCTGGGTTTGGCGGTTGCCAGGAG
>CM031952.1:10450508-10455508 GCA_018749465.1 Paracanthobrama guichenoti | reverse complement strand
GAATATGATACCTCATCCTGTCTGCTCACAGAGAGGATGGCAGGGGAGGGTTGTGTGCCAATTAGAATGCAAACTATACCCCTTCGCCCAGACAGACAGACAGACGGACAGACAGACAGACAGACAGACAGACAGACAGACACACGCACACACACACACACACACACACACACACACACATGCACACACACACACACACTCGCGTAACAATGAACTTCACAACTCTCCCAATTAGTCAGCACTTTGTTCTGCTATTGAAACCGAGAGCGCTGGGACAAAAAGGCTGGATTTTAATCAAGCACTTTGTTAGTGACTCTTAGATTTATATTAAACTTCTTTAGATATTAAAGAGCCAAAACAAGGGAGATGTGAACAAAAAAAGAAATGTAATTGAATTGAACTGAGCTAAGAGCAGTTAAATGGTGCAGTTGTTCACAGCTTGTTATTGGTCAATAGAGACCGAGGGGTCAGAAGAGAAGTTACATCTCTAGGGCTCGTCTATCCAAAGCCTCGTCTAGACGAAGGCGGCCCTCTCTTGCATTTATGCAAAATCTTAAGTGGCATTAAAAGCTGTGAAATCTCAGTTATGGGATGTTCATGCAGTCTAGCAGATTTGGGCTTATCCTTTCACCCCGGCTAATATCGTCTTACGTTTAATAACATGGGATAAATGAGGTCTTTTGAGGAAGCTTGCATCGTCTAAATCTCCTGATTTGTGACGGCCTCATCCGTACGGACTCCACCCTGCGAGAGTTGAGTTATTAGTTTGAGTTACGATACACGGCTGACACTTTTACGTGCTCCGTGTTGTTGTATTCTTCACCGGAGAGCTTTCAGACCGACGTCAGGCCTCTGATCTTTAATTCATATGCCAAAACAGCTTTTAGCATCGCTGCAATCAAACAGAATGATTCTGTTTCAGTAAATCTGCCTCTCGGTTTGGAAGCGTGTAATGAGATGATGTTTTGTGTGCTTGATCTAAAAATGTAACACATTCATTTAGGGCCCGGGTCATTTCCAGTGAATTGTCTTGGTCCAAAGCTTGAAGGAATGATTCGGTGTTATTAAATACTAAAATGAGCCTTTCGTGATATAGAGTCATCCTTTCATCCACAAAACCCCTTAAATGTGATATAAACTCAGAATTTAAGTGGGAATTGTGTGCAAAACAATCACAATTGTCAACTCAGAATTGTGAGAGAAAAAATCACAGTTGTGTTCCGGAACTCCATAAATTTTCTCCATATGGAAATGGATTTTAATTGATAACTAAATCATTAAAGCCAGCCCTACTCTGAGCAACGAGGTTGTTAATCGATGGGATTTGCTTCTGCTGAAGTAAGCCCACGTTATTAGTTAATGATTGTGTTTGACAGTGGAATTCCTTGTGAAAAACTACATTACCCATGATGCTGTACAGCGAATCACAACAATCAGAGTAATAAAAAACACCAACACAAACCAAAATGGCTCTTTAAAAAAGTCTCTTCTGCTCACCAAGACTCTATTTATTTGATTAAAAATACAAAACAATCCAGTAGATCAGTGTAATACTCCTCCAGTGTAGATCAGCTGTTCTCTGTGTGAATATACAGTAAAGTGTGATTTATTCCTGTGATCAAAGCTGAGTTTATCATCATTACTTTTTGAACGAATGGCAGTGGGTGGGTGATGTGTATATGTGTATATATATAAATGTGTGTGTGTGTGTATGTGTATATATATATATATATATATATGTGTATATATATATATATATATATATGTATATATATATATATATATATATATATATATATATATATATATATATATATATATATATATATATATATATATATATATATCGAATCAAATCAAAGTTTCTAATGTTATGATTGACCTCGCTGCTGATTGTCTGGGTTCATTGCTCTTTATGAGGACTTTTTTTAAATCCCTATGGGAAAATGAATGGAGAAATATACGTCTGAAACCAGCACTGATGAAAAAGGAGACGGCACTGTTTGACTCTATTAGCTTTTTATTTAGCTTTATTTTATCCTGTGGTGGAAATGGTCTCACAAAGGGCCCTATCACACACCAGGAGCAATGTGACATCCGGCATGACGCAAGTGTGTTCTGCTAGTTTCAGCCCGACGCAGTTCTCATGTTCACGTCCAGCTCCACGGAGTTTAAATATCAAATGCACTGGCGCATCTGTTCACCCATGGGCGTCTGGTTTGAACACCAGGTGTGTTCAGGAGCATTGTTGGAGCGTTGCTATTGTGAGGAACTGAAAACCACTGACCACTGACCAACACAAACCTGCTCTAAAGTCAGTAGTGCAGTATCTGTGTGTTATTTAAAGGGTGTGTTAGTAATACACACACACACACACACTCTGCTCATTACACAAACAGGGACGCTCACACACGTTTAAATATTAAAATAAAAGAAGCGTTCAGTCTCTCCTCATGTAAATAGTGAATCCGCTCATGGTGTGAGCACAACTGGCTTTTAAAGGGAAAGGAAGATGAGACTCTGATTGGTTTATTGCTTGTTACGCCTAAAGCACACCCATGACTCATTAAGAGATGAGGGACAACACTTTTGGACCATGAGCCGGGTGCACCGACCATTTTATCTGGCGTTAAACTAGCAAAAGTGGATTTGGACACGCCCTAAGTGCAATGAATAAATAAGGCCCAATGTTTGCTACTGTACCTTTAAGAATTTTACATTTATGACCTTTTATGCTTGTATGAGTGAGCTGTGAAGATTGAATGCCTGTTTCTACTTCCTGTGCTCTCCCGCAGTGGTACATGATCAGCATAGTCCACATCTACAACCGCTGGAGGAACAGTGAAATCCGTTGCTATGTCAACGGCCAGCTGGTTTCCTACGGCGACATGGCATGGCACGTCAACACCAATGATGTAAGTGTGTGTGTGTGTGTAATCACCAGTTGCAATTAACTTTTTTTTTTTTTTCTCGCCTTTAAAAAATATTGCACCTGAAGGGTCCAAATGATATGCGATTAGATAAGCACTTGTTTATATGGATCAAAGGGATATGGATTTGCCACAGTATCCCTGTTTCCTTAAAGGATCAGTTCACCCCAAAAATGTAACTTCTGTCATTAATTCCTCATGTCTTTCCAAACCCGTCTGATGAAGAGATGAGAATACTTTAGTGCGCAAAACTACACACAAATAATGACTTTGACACAGACAAGAAGAAATTGTTGAATAGTCTCCTACGCTGTTGACTTTGGTCATCATCACATGCATGCATCACATGATCAGCTTTGGCCAATGGCGAGCCGGCGTTCTGCTGCAGAATTCTGAAGCTCTGCACTGTGTTTACTGCGTCAACAGCGTAAGAGACTGACACAGGAGAGATTGTTGAATAAAGTGGTTATTTGTGTGTGTTTTGCGCACTAAAGTATTCTCATCTCTTCATCACATTAAGGCTGAACCGCTGGAGTCACATGGGCTATTGTAACCATGTCTTTACTTCCTTTCTGGAGCTTGAAAGTGGGCGTTGCTGTCTATGGAGGGGTCAGAGAGCTCTGGGAGTTCATCAGAAATATCTTCATGTGTGTCTGAAGATGAGCGAAGGCCTGACGGGTTTGGAACGACAGGAGGAATTAATGACAGATGATTCATCTTTGGGTGAACTGACCCTTTAAGAGCATTGTGACTAGACTCGCTAAAGTAAATCAGATCAAGATGTCGTCCAGAGGGCCTTTCCAGAAAACTCTCAATCCATTGAACTGATAAAAAGCTCCACTTTTGGTGTCTGGTTTTTTTCATCTTCTCTTCCTCTCTTCCTGCAGAGTTATGATAAATGTTTCCTGGGCTCTTCAGAGACGGCGGACGCTAACCGGGTGTTCTGTGGGCAGCTCGGGCCGGTGTATGTCTTCAGTGAGGCGCTGAACCCCGCACAGATCTTCGCCATTCATCAGCTCGGACCCGGATATAAGGTATGGCCCCTGAGATCTCCAGAGAGAGAGAGAGAGAGAGAGAGTGTGTGTGTGTGTGTGTGTGTGTGTGTGTGTGTGTGTGTGTGTGTGGCGGTCAGTAGCCGTGAGTCTGTGAGACACTCCTCCATCTTTGCTGCTTGATTATTGAAGTACAAAATTAGCGTTTTTGACCAATTACTTTGTGCTGTGATTCCACTCGGTGCTGAGAACATTCAGAGGTATAGGTTCTGAAACTGACAGTGTGTGGCGACAAGCTTTAAGCCGGACCTTATGCAAATATATTTTCTAAATAAATTAGAAATGAAATAGAACTGGATTCGAATTACAGACGACTCGTTTGGGCGGGGTGTTTTTGGTTGTTGGTCCGTTGCGTTTGCGCGTCTGGCCTGTGTGCCGTATATCTGAGAGCTTCAGTGAGCGGACATCTGAGAAAACCACTCCTGAAACGTGCCGTGCTAAAGTACTTTCTCATTACACCGGCTCTATTTCCCTGGCAGATCTGTTAATAATACCTGATGTTCACTCTCTCCTCTCTTCCTCGCTCATTAACTGGACTCTCACCTCTCAGTGTGTGTGTGTGTGTGTGTGTGTGTGTGTGTGTGTGTGTGTGTGTGTGTGTGTGTGTGTGTGTGTGTGAGAAGTGTTTATGTCAAAGCAGCGCTTAAAATAGATGAACCCTTATAAATCCCCCTCAGCGTAAGAGCGAGGAGTGAAGGATAGATGAGTGATGTTAATCTTTCCGGTTGACCGGTTAATGGCTGTGTTTCAGAGACGAGCTTTGAGGGGAAATCCAAGCCGTCAACTTTGATTTTTCTCCTTTAACTCAAACAATCTCAACGCTTCTGTCCAGCCGAGTGCAATCTCCCTGATTTCAGCGGTGCTCACGGGAAGCGTGCGGACGTGCTCAGATGATCCGATGATTATATTGTATTATATTATGATGTTGTATATTACGGCTGGATGGACAGACGATCAACAGCATCTCTCAGTTCTGATCTCGGCCTTATTCTTTCATCAGGCAAAGCACGGCTTGTTT
>CM031952.1:10383008-10445508 GCA_018749465.1 Paracanthobrama guichenoti | reverse complement strand
GGTTATAGTGGGCATTACATGTGTTGTAAAGGGTAACTAAACCCTAGAACAACTTTTTTTAGTTAATGATCTGCAAGACTGGGGCTTTATTAGTGCTGTTCATTGATTTGAGTAAGTTTTTTAACATTTGGGTATAAAATGTTTTAATTCCACAATATATGGTGTAAAACTGTCTGAGTGCTGCCCTCTTAAGATTGAATGGTGGCTACTGCAGTTGAATTTTCCTATTGGACGTTGTTGGCCATCATGCCATCGTGTCAACCTAAGACATTGTGTCAAGGAATGCAATAATTATTATTATTACTTATATTTTATTCACAATAGAATATAGATAACATATCAGATGTTGAAAGAGAGACATTTTGAAATGTCATGCCAAATATTGGCTCATTTTGGATTTCATGAGAGCTACACATTCCAAAAAAGTTGGGACAGGGAGCAATAAGAGGCCGGAAAAGTTAAATGTACATATAAGGAACAGCTGGAGGGCCAACCTGTAACTTATTAGGTCAATTGGCAACATGATTGGGTATAAAAAGAGCCTCTCAGAGTGGCAGTGTCTCTCAGAAGTCAAGATGGGCAGAGGATCACCAATTCCCCCAATGCTGCGGCCAAACATACTGGAGCAATATCATTAAAGGAGTTTCTCAGAGAAAAACTGCAAAGAGTTTGAAGTTCTCATCATCTACAGTGCATAATATCATCCAAAGATTCAGAGAATCTGGAACAATCTCTGTGCGTAAGGGTCAAGGCCGGAAAACCATACTGGATGCCCGTGATCTTCGGCCCTTAGACGGCACTGCATCACATACAGGAATGCTACTGTAATGGGAATCACAACATGGGCTCAGGAATACTTCCAGAAAACATTGTCGGAGAACACAATCCACCGTGCCATTCGCCGCTGCCGGCTAAAACTCTACAGGTCAAAAAAGAAGCCATATCTAAACATGATCCAGAAGCGCTGGCGTTTTCTCTGGGCCAAGGCTCATTTAAAATGGACTGTGGCAAAGTGGAAAACTGTTCTGTGGTCAGACCAATCAAAATTTGAAGTTCTTTTTGGAAAACTGGGACTCCCTGTCATCCAGACTAAAGAGGACAAGGACAACCCAAGTTGTTGTCAGCGCTCAGTTCAGAAGCCTGCATCTCTGATGGGATGGGGTTCATGAGTGCGTGTGGCATGGGCAGCTTACACATCTGGAAAGGCACCATCAATGCTGAAAGGGATATCCAAGTTCTAGAACAACATATGCTCCCATCCAGACGTCGTCTCTTTCAGGGAAGACCTTGCATTTTCCAACATGACAATGCCAGACCACACACTGCATCAATTACAACATCATGGCTGCGTAGAAGAAGGATCCGGGGACTGAAATGGCCAGCCTGCAGTCCAGATCTTTCACCATAGAAAACATTTGGAGCATCATAAAGAGGAAGATGCCACAAAGAAGACCTAAGACAGTTGAGCAACTAGAAGCCTGTATTAGACCAGAATGGGACAACATTCCTATTCCTAAACTTGAGCAACTTGTCTCCTCAGTCCCCAGACGTTTGCAGACTGTTAGAAAAAGAAGAGGGGATGCCACACAGTGGGAAACATGGCCTTGTCCCAACTTTTTTGAGATGTGTGATGCCATGAAATTTAAAATCAACTTATTTTCCCCTTAAAATTATACATTTTCTCAGTTTCAACATTTGATATGTCATCTATGTTGTATTCTGAATAAAATATTCAAATTTGAAACTTCCACATCATTGCATTCGGTTTTTATTCACAATTTGTACAGTGTCCCAACTTTTCTGGAATCGGGTTTGTATACCTATTTTATTAAAGTGGCAGTGCATAGTTCATACCTAATGTTCACAGTTTTGGTTGTTATTCAGACACCTTTTAAGCTGTTTCTTAAACGAAATCAAAGTGGGGCTTCTTCTAATTACCGTTGGTAAAGTGTTCCAGCTTGTGCACCCTTTAATAGAAAGGATATTTTGTGCAAAAGTAGACTTTCTAAATTGTACTTCACACTATTCCTGTGATCAAAGCTGAGTTTATCATCATTACTCCAGTCTTCAGTGTCACATGATCCTTCACTGATCACTCTCAGATGAGGATCTGATCATCAACACACATTTATGATTATTATTATTAGAGTTGAGAACAGTTCATATTTGTGTGGAAACTGATACATTTTGTCAGGATTCTTTGATGAATATAAAGTTCAAAAGAGCAGCATTTATTTAATTACAAATCTTTTGTGGCAATATAAAAGTCTTTAATATAATTGTAATTAATTTAATCTGATTAAAAGTATTAATTTAATTTCATTGCATGTTCAGTTAAACCCCTGGGTAGGCGTTATGCATAGATGATCGTTTCAGACAATACTGTAATATACATGACCTCAGTAGATTGCATGAATAAACACCATCTGGCGAAAAGCAATTATTTAGCATTTTTAATTCAATTTTGCATGAAAATGTCAACTTTTAGAAGTCTGATCAAGTAATGAGTCAAGGAAAAGATGTTAATCATGGCTGATTGGTCACACTTCAAATAAAGGTCAAGTCAAAGATTCATGCAATCTTTCCTGTAGCTCAAACAATAAGAGCGTGGCGCTAGCAACGCCAAGGTCATGGGTTCGATTCCCAGGGAAAGCAAGAACTGACAAAATGTATTTTGGATAAAATAGTGCTTTGGATAAAAGCGTCTGCCAAATGCATAAATGTAAATGTAAGCGTGTATGCTCTGGATTCTGCATAGTGCACATTTCTGCAAAACTAGCATGTCGAGGATTATTTTATTTATATTACATGCATGTAATTTATGTGGAAATATAAGGCCAGAATGTGTGTGCTCATTATGTGTGAGTGTGTGTTGCGGCTGCGGCCGGTTGATGTGGTTCTTGTACCAGAGGAAGTCCAGATGTCTGGTCAGCATGTGACAGCCAACAAGCTGCTCTCCGGCTGTGTGTTGCCGTGGTAATTAGCATGTGAGGTATGGGGCACTTGGCATTGTCGCACAGAGAGCCGTCTGGACTGGCGCCTGTGTGTGTGTGTGCGTGTGTTTATAGGTTATATAGATCATCATTCACACAGTGTATGGAAGCTCTGCTGGACTCCAGTGCTGTTTGTCTCTGTCAGCGCTGCTGCTGTGGCTGTCCTCTCGTGGGATTGCAGGGAGCAAAAGTATGCTAGCGTTGCAGCGTGGGATGTCGGCCGTGGGGTATGTGACGTGTGTCGGAGCAATGACCCGTTTCCCAGACAGCTGGTTGAGTTTGCCCGTGCCGTTGTGCCCTCCGTGACAGAAGATGAATGACATGTGACGTGCCGAATGCTGGGCGAGATTACAGCGGCAGACTCGCGCTGTCTGACCACATGACCGTATTAATGGGCTCAATCTCTCTTGGTTCATTGTGTGTGTCATTCTGACCTGTAGTAGTTGTGCTGTGGATGCAAATTTGATGCAATATGTCTTCAGACGTTAGATGAATCTGATAAAACCTCCTTTTTGGTATGTTCTCAGGGAAAATGATTAAAGGTGCAGTGTGTAAATTTTAGCGGCATCTAGTGGTGAGGTTGTGAATTGCAATCACGCACTGCTCACCCCTCCCTTTGGAAGCACATAGAGAATCTACGGTGGCCGACACAGGACACATGTGGTCGTCTGAGAGTCGGCAGAGAGTAGCTGGCGCTCTGTAGAGAAGTTTGTCCCTTTAGGGCAACCGTAGAAACATGGCGGCACCAAATGACGACTTCACTGTAAGGAGACCCGCGGTGTGTGTAGACAGACACGACTCATTCTAACATAATAAAAACATAATGCCGCTCTTTATACACCACTTATGTATATTATATTGCATTTCTGCCAATAAATCCTCATAAATACTACACACTGCACCTTTAATATTAGCGATGAGTCATGGTCATTAAACCACTGACTACTGTATATTTATTATTATTATTATTATTATTATTATTTTAGTAAATATTTATTTATGTACTTAGGTTTTTGTAAAAAAATATTTATAATTATTTAATTTAGTATATTTTTTTATTTTTCATGCGTGCATTTAATTAGCGTGCTGACAGACAGCATGATGTGCTTTAACTTATTGGTTATTATTTTATATTATTTTATACAATGGGATTAGTCTTTGGATGACACCGGGGAAGAGAGTCATTGAAATTATTGATTAATATCTTCTCCTCTTAAGAGACTTCTTCTAAACACATAACATTTTACAGATCAAAAACTTTTGAGTGCCAGTGTAAATTTTAGCTTTCAGACTTTTTCATATTTATATTTTAATTTTAGTTTTAATAGTGTGCTGAGCGCATGCTGTGCTTTAGCTGCTTGACTCTTAGCATGGTAAAACCTCTCATGCTGTTCTTAATAATGTTCATAAATAATAGAAGGCTAAGATATGTCCCTATTTAGGTGTGTGTGTGTGTGTGTGTGTGTGTGTGAGTAGTGCGTTCAGTGCCAGTCAGTGTGTTGCTAAGTGGACACATTGGCAGTAGTCCTGAGGAAGCCGCAGTGAATCTCAGCGCCAGTGCGAGGGCTTATTTGCTTCGTACTGTTTTTTGAAAAATTGCTCAGTGTGTGTGACTGTGTTTGTGCTGGTCTCATTACTAATGCGTCTGTCATTCCTGTAGACTTGCGAGGCAGTTGCCCATAGTGATTAATATTCAGTCCTATTGAAAGTCAAAGGGGTCATGACCTCACAAATCTTTTTACTAAGAGGTCTTTGTACCGTTTCAGAGCTTACAACATTAAAAACAAAGCATTTATTTAAACGTGTGCCAAAAATGGCTTGTTTTAATATTGTGGGATCTGTGACATCACACGGACACACATGCATATGCTCGGCTCCAGAGCAAAACATCGACGAATAGTTATACATTAATCGCACCATAGGCCCCGCCCATCGCACCATAGGCCCCGCCCGTGTTTGAGGTTATTATGTTTGTTCGGAGCATTTTGTTTTGTAAATGAGGCACAGTGTGATGGAGAGTTCTGAAGCAGTGACTGTATTGATCACAAACCGTCCATGAATGATTTCATAATGCTTCGTCTGTAAATTATGGTTTTATATGGATGATGTTTTCAAAACACTTACTCGCTTGCAATAGCTGTTCCGTGTTCTGTGTCATTAGCCAATAATAACGGTGGCTGTTTACTGACTAACCTTAAAGGAGCCACACCTTAAAAAGAGATCATTTCAGTCAGAAGGTCAGAATGAGGGTTGAAAATAATCATTTCCCCATACACCGATCAGGCATAACATTATGACCTAATATTGTGTTGGTCCCCCTGACCCGTTGAGGCATGGACTCCTCTAGACCCCTGAAGGTGTGCTGTGGTATCTAGCACCAAGATGTTAGCAGCAGATCCTTTAAGTCCTTTAAATTGTAAGGTGGGGCCTCCATGGATCTGATGCTCACGTGCCACTGTTGGTGCTTTCGGCGGTGGACAGGGGTCAGCATGGGCACCCTGACTGGTCAGCGGCTATGCCGCCCCATACGCAACAAACTGAGATGCTCTGTGTATTCTGACACCTTTCTATCAGAACCAGCATTAACTTCTTGAGCAGTTTGAGCTCCAGTAGCTCGTCTGTTTGATCGGACCACACGGGCCAGCCTTCGCTCCCCACGTGCATCAATGAGCCTTGGCCGCCCATGACCCTGTGTCCGGTTCACCACTGTTCCTTCCTTGGAGCACTTTTGATAGATCCTGACCACTGCAGACCGGGAACACCCCACAAGAGCTGCAGTTCTGGAGATGCTCTGACCCAGTCGTCACGCCATCACAATCTGGCCCTTGTCAAACTCGCTCAAATCCTTACGCTTGCCCATTTTTCCTGCTTCTAACACATCAACTCTGAGGACAAAATGTTCACTTGCTGCCTAATATATCCCACCCACTAACAGGAGCTGTGATGAAGAGATCATCAGTGTTATTGTTTACAGATTCAGGTTTTAAAAGCAAAATCAAATCGAATATTCAGTGTGAAATAATGTGGGATGGGATTTGATTGGTCTTGGGACGACACATGATCGGAGAAGCAGTTTAGACTTTGATATTATTGGTTAATCTGTACCTCTTACAGGCTGTGTCTGAGACAGAGAAAATACATTTACATGGAACTTAATTTTTAATTTATTTATTTATGTGGGTATTACTTTTTTTGTATGACTTTGAGTAATTTTTATATTACCATTTATTGTGTATTTATTTATTTATAAATAGAATATCCAATATATTTGATGTTGCATGTCTAATACTGGCCACCTGTCCAGGATTTTTTACCTGCCGACGGCTCTAGACGCTGGGACAGGCTCAAGTATCCCCAATAGGACAATTAGTTTGGAAAATGGATGGATGGATGTCTTTTAAATTACATATTTATCAGACTAAAACACTTCCACAAAGGCTGTTCGCTGGGTAAAATGCATAAAAAAAACCTAATGAGATCACAATGAATACTTTTCAAACAGCCCATATATAATCTATAATATCTTGGGTGAAAAGCAAATGAAATGAGTTGAAAATCCTGTCATGCACAGTCAGGAAGTTCTGCATGATCTTATGTAAGTCCCTCATTCACTTCCTCAGTTGAGTAGATGTCTAGTGGCACGGAGTGCTTTACATGAGATGCATACACATCTACACACACATGCTCATACGGGCACACACTCGCGCTCCGAGCCATTAGTGAAATGGCACATTTCTGCAGCCAGAGCTTCATTACGATAATGTACGCCTGTCTGTGTGGCTGCTCTGTGCCTCAGTAATTAAAGCTTTTTTATTATTATTATGATTATTATCAGTCCTCTGGGATGCGGCCCAGTCCCTGGTGCTTTCCACCAGCCCGCGGCCAAGAGACGCTGAAAGAGAAGCAAAATGTGAGAAGGATGTTACTCATTTGCCAACCTTGTATTGTCTGTCTTCACAGAGCACGTTTAAGTTCAAGTCAGAGAGCGACATCCACCTGGCCGAGCACCATAAGCAGGTTTTGTATGATGGGAAGCTGGCCAGCAGCATCGCCTTCACCTACAACGCTAAAGCCACCGACGCACAGCTGTGCCTGGAGTCCTCGCCCAGGGAAAACTCCTCCATATTTGTGCACTCGCCGCACGCCCTAATGCTGCAGGTCGGTCCGGTTCTCTCTCACACACAGATCACATCAGGTTCATCACTGCTGTTCACTAATTCTTGTGGACTATAGATAATAAGATCCTGGAAAGAATTTCTGTTTTTCCCTTAACTTTTTAAAATGCAAAATGGATCTCCAATTATAGAATCATGCACATATCAATATTTTTTCAGGACATGGGGAAGATTATCTAAGAAACAAACAAACAAAATCTTCATAGTGAGAGACTGTGTCATATTGTAAGGCAAAATGTCAAGAAACATGCAGCTTATCATGATCATACAGCTGATTATACTGTATACGTATATATAATGCATTATGACCTTCTATGAAAGTTTTGTAGAAAACGCTTTATATTCAGTTTTCTAATAAGCCATTTTTGCGTGTATGCAGGATGTGAAGGCTATCGTCACTCACTCCATCCACAGCGCCATCCACTCGATTGGAGGAATCCAAGTCCTTTTCCCACTCTTCTCACAGCTGGACTACAGGCAACCCAACGACAGCCCTGTGGAGACGACCGTCTGGTGAGGATACAGATCCACTCAGCTATATTTAGATTTCAATGCTTTATCATATTATATGACATCTATATCTTAAAGAGAATATTCTAGCATTTTTATTTGCAGAGGCTATACTTTACTAAATAGGGATGCACCGATATGAAGATGTTGTCTGATACCGATAACCGATAATTCTTTATAGTTGAAAACTGATAACCGATATACACTATATTGCCAAAAGTATTGGGCCGCCCCTCCAAATCCCTGAGTTCAGGTGTTCAATCCCTTCATGGCCACAGGTGTATAAATCAAGCACTAGGCATGCAGACGCTTCTACACACATTTGTGAAAGAATGGCTCGCTCTCAGGAGCTCAGTGAACTCAAGCGTGGTACCGTGATAGGTTGCCACCTGTGCAATAAGTCCATTCCTGAAATTTCCTCACTACTAAATATTCCACGCTCAACTGTTAGTGGGATTATAACAAAGTGGAAGCAATTGGGAACAAAAGAAACTCAGCCACAAAGTGGTAGGCCACGTAAAATCACAGAGCGGGGTCAGCACACGCTGAGGGTCACAGTGCGCAGAAGTCACCAACTTTCTGCAGAGTCAATAGCTCCAGACCTCCAAACTTCTGTGGCCTTCAGATGAGCTCAAGAACAGTGCGGAGAGAGCTTCATGGAATGGGTTTCCATGGCCGAGCAGCTCATCCAAGCCTTACATCACCAAGTGCAATGCAAAGCGTGGGATGCAGTGGAGTAAAGCACGCCGCCACTGGACTCTAGAGCAGTGGAGACGTGTTCTCTGGAGTGATCAATCACGCTTCTCTGTCTGACAATCCCATGGACGAGCCTGGGTTTGGAGGTTGCCAGGAGAACGGGACTTGCCTGACTGCATTGTGCCAAGTGTAAAGTTTGGTGGAGGGGGGATTATGGGGTGGGGTTGTTTTCAGGGGTTGGGCTTGGCCCCTTAGTTCCAGTGAAAGGAACTCTTAATGCTTCAGCATACCAAGACATTTTGGACAATTTCATGCTCCCAACTATGTGGGAACAGTTTGGGGACGGCCCCTTCCTGTCCCAACATGACTGCGCTCCAGTGCACAAAGCGTCAGTCCATAAAGACATGGATGAGCGAGTTTGGTGTGGAGGAACTTGACTGGCCTGCACAGAGTCCTGACCTCATCCCGATAGAACACCTTTGGGATGAATTAGAGCGGAGACTGCAGCCAGGCCTTCTCGTCCAACATCAGTGCCTGACCTCACAAATGCGCTTCTAGAAGAATGGTCAAAAATTCCCATAAACACACTCCTAAACCTTGTGGAAAGGCTTCCCAGAAGAGTTGAAGCTGTTAGAGCTGCAAAGGGTGGGCCGACTCCATATTAAACCCTACGGATTGAGAATGGGATGGCATTAAAGTTCATGTGCATGTAAAGGCAGGCGTCACAGCACTTTTGGCAGTATAGCGTGTATGCTGAAAAATCTAAATCCGAGCCTGATTACAAAAACAAAAGTCTCATCACAAGCACATGTTCTCTGATTCCAATAATATTTCAAGCAATTCATAAACATCATGGTGAACCGATGCGTGTCTGAAGTGTCTCAGTGGAAGGAAATAATCCATTATTTATCGACTTTAAAATATCAGCCAAATTTTCTTATCGGGCTGATAACGATATGGTGGCTGATATATCGTGCATCCTTAATATTAAATACACTACTGTTCTAATTTTGGGGCCAGTACAACTTTTTTCATAATTGATAATAATAGGAAATATTTTGTTGAGCATCTAATCCTCATATGAGAATGATTAGTGAAGGATCATGTGACACTGAAGACTGGAGTAATGATGATAAACTCAGCTTTGATCACAGGAATAAACCACACTTTACTGTATATTCACACAGAGAACAGCTGATCTACACTGGAGGAGTATTACACTGATCTACTGTATTTACTGTATTTTTAATCAAATCAATACATCCTTGGTGAGCAGAAGAGACGTCTTTCACAAACATAAAAATATATTTAGAATGGTACTGTAAACAAATATATAATATAAAAATAAGTGTTTTTTTTGTTTGTTTGTTCTGTTTGACCAACACAGAAACATTGGCTCAACCGGTGGTGTGTTTGGGGCGCGTCCAGCTCCCAGAAACCTGTTTGAAAACGGTCATTATTTGTATTGTAAATGTGGAAGTAATGGCCCTCTCAAAGCTTCTAGTTTTGCATTTGATGATGATCAGTTTCTGCCATGATGTAGACTGAAACTCAAGTCAGTCAGGGACGTCTGCCATGAATTATAAATGTAATCTGTCATTCTCGGATAGAAATAGAGTGTGACAGAGCGAATGTGGGATTTTGCGAGATTCATGGCATTCGTGTTCGTATAGAGGAGAGATGGGAGGCTGGTATTTCTCAGGTCAGCGTGTGGCTCTGCTCCGTGAGCTCGCAGGCATGTCGAGTAGATCAGAGATCAGCAGTGAGCTGGCAGGCATAATCAGCGGAGCAGAGATCTGTGGGGGATCGATCCGTGCTAATGTTCCCCGCCGGGGTTCACAGTCTGCAGGGAGACGGGTGAGGTCAGCGGCCCATCCGTCTGCTTATGGCAGTTCAGGAGGAGACAGTTCAGCAGCAATCTCATCACCTCCACAGCATCATTTAAGAGACAAAGACATAATTTGTGTTCACTGGTAATATTGCTTCTAGGGAGGGGAACCTTCATTATGTGTGTGTACTGTAAATTTTTTATTTTATACTGTTCGTTGGGATATATTATCTTGTCCTTGAGGTGTCCCTAAACATTTAGCTGCCATAAGAAATGTGATGTTTCGCAGTCTGGAGCCCTGTATTGTATTCGAATCCCATTCTCTCACAAATGCTACATGTCTAAATGTATTTCTTTCCTCTTGCAGTGCCACTCTCCTCGCTTTCCTCGTGGAGTTGTTGAAGAGTTCAGTGGCCATGCAGGAGCAGATGTTGGGTGGGAAAGGCTTTCTGGTCATTGGCTATTTGCTAGAGAAGGTAAGATAGTCGTTCACTCATTTTTTCTGGATTAATAAAAGGGAATTTATTATAGAACATGGATAGTTTAATTACAGTTATGACTTATGCTGTCATCTTGCTTTATGACATGCTATTGCATTTGTGTTCGTACTGTATCAATAAATGTGAAAGACGGACGACAGCTTGAACGACTCCCAAATGTGCTCGACTACAACAACTCTTCCTCTCTCAACATGTTCCCGGGGCCGGGGTTTATGTAGATTTTAGGGTTTGTGATGTCACTAACCCGTGAATAATTACTTGTTGGCCAAAATTGTGTCTGATTCAAACTTGCACTGCTTGTATGATACAGGGTTGCATCTTAGTCCTGTCCCATAACCAAAATCTTTTGTCCTTTGTCTAGCATTTCTGTTAAAGGGGTCCTTGATTTATGATTTGACTTGTTTAACTTTAGTGAGTGTGTAGTGTAGTGTCGCTGTTTGAGCATGAACAACATCTGCAAAGGTACGACGCTCAAAGCAAAGGGAGGCATTTTCTTTTACAGAAATCTCTTTTTAAGGACTACAACAAACGGCTGGTAGGGACTACAACAAGCTTCTTCACGGAGCTGCTAACGTGAGCTCTTGAAGCCCCGCCCTCTTCCTGAAAGGGGGCGGGAGCAGCAGCTCATTTGCATTTAAAGAAACACACAAAACTGGCGCGTTTTTGCTTACCCTCAAAAAGTGACAATTTTAACATGCTATAAAAATAATCTGTGGGGTATTTTGAGCTGAAACTTCACATACACACTCTGGGACATCAGAGATGTATTTTACATCTTGTAAAAAGGGGCATAATAGGACCCCTTTAATAAAATGTGTTAAAAGCCTGAAACACACTATCGGTCTGGCCTCCCATGCACTCTCTCTCTCTCTCTCTCTCTCTCTCTCTCTCTCATCAGTCTTCTCGGATGCACATCACCAGGGCAGTTTTGGAGCAGTTTCTGTCCTTTGCCAAGTATCTAGATGGGTTGACCCATGGAGCTCCTTTACTGAAGCAGCTGTGTGATCACGTTTTGTTTAATGCTGCCATCTGGATCCATACGCCAGCTAAGGTGAGCTCATCCCACTCATGAAGAGTCATGTCTTACATCTGTACACTATTGTTAAAGGTGCAGTGTGTGAATTTTAGCGGCATCTAGTGGTGAGGTTGTGAATTGCAATCACGCACTGCTCACCCCTCCCTTTGGAAGCACATAGAGAATCTACGGTGGCCGACACAGGACACATGTCGTCATCTGAGACAGCAGAGAGTAGCTGGCGCTCTGTAGAGAAGTTTGTCCCTTTAGGGCTACCGTAGAAACATGGCGGCACCAAATGACGACTTCACTGTAAGGAGACCCGCGGTGTGTGTAGACAGACACGACTCATTCTAACATAATAAAAACATAACGCTCTTTATACACCACTTATGTATATTATATTGCATTTCTGTCAATAGATGTGATGCTTAATATTTTTGTGGGAACTGATACATTTTTTCAGGATTCATTGATGAACACATACATAATAAATGCATTTTCTGTTTGTTAGAAAAACAAATGAAAGTTGCATTATATGCAGTATAGTCTTGATATCGTCTGTGTACACTGGATCTTCCACAGGTCTTGTCAGTGAAGTGTTAATGGCATTCTAACTCGCGCTCACATTATGCACGCAGAACTTGATTGCACAAAGCATATGCGTCTAGATATTTTCATCCATCTGAAGTGTGTGAGTAAACTTTGCAAAGGCACTTGATTCACTAATGTGGAAGAAAGGTGCCTTTCCTCTACAAAAGCAGGCAGGCTCAATTATTGGATAATGACCTGGGAAACGTGACCGCAGGAAGAAACGGTCGTCCGCTTTTGTTCCCGCACCGTTGTGATTATCCCACAGCGTCTACAGCCCTTCATGATGGAGAGAATGAAGAAAAGAGTAGAGAAGGAAGCAGATATATGAAAGATTACTTCTATAGAGGGAAAAATAAGTTATAGATCAGGTTTTTGAGGCAGATTTCACACTTTTTAATGTTCTACCTTGATCTGAAGGAACATTTTTTCAAATCCCTCATAATTCATTAAAAACCACCGGAACACCTCAGCAAATGCATTGCAGCGGGTTTTGCTCAGGCACTTTTCTTTAGCAGATGTCAAATTGGATTCAGCTTGTCATGAAGAGGTCCTCGTTGTGTTGCTTATGAAGCTGTAATTACGTTAGGAGGAAATGTCCCCGTGATTCAAGATTCAAGATTCAAGAGTTTTATTTGTCACATACACAGTTATATACAGAATATACAACCGGCAGTGAAATGTAAACAGGTCCGCTCCATGGACAGTGCAAATTCACAGTTAAAAACACAAGGAAGAAATTATAATAGAAATAGGATATAAAAAAAGTACTATCTATATATATATATATATATGTCTATATCTGTAGAATTATAAATAATCAAGTCAAGAGAAAAAAAGGTAACAAATAAGGATAAAGTGGAATAAAATAATTGAAGTAGACTTTGCAGTGAGTAAACTGTAGACTTATAAATATGTGGTTAACAAATGTATAAGAGTATAATGTGCAAACAGGTTTATGACAGGTTGTTACACAGTAACAACGAGAACAGAAAGTGCAGTGCAATGTCAGTGTATCGATGTTTATCCTGACGTGAAGTCACGTGATGTTAAGTGACTGAGTTCAGGAGTCTGATGGCCTGGGGAAGAAGCTCCTCCTGAGTCTCTCAGTTTTGGCCATCAGGCTTGGAAGCGCTACCAGATGGCAGCAGCGTGAAATGAGGGTTTGCAGGGTGATTAGAGTCCTTGATGATCTTGGTAGCTCTACCTTTGCAGCGTTTGGTGTAGACGTCCTGCAGAGACGGGAGAGCTGACCCTGAGATACGCTCGGATAAGCGCACTACTCTTTGCAGGGCTTTGCGGTCATGACTGGTGCTGTTCCCATACCACGCTGTGATGCACTGAGTTAAAACACTTTCTATCGCCCCTAAATAGAAAGTTTTCAGGATAGCTGGTGAAACCCTGAATTTCCTCAGCTGGCGCAGGTGGTACAGTCTTTGCCTGGCTTTTTCACCTGTGTCTGAATGTGAGCAGTCCAGGTCAGGTCCTCGGAGATGTTTACTCCCAGGTACTTGAAGCTGCTCACTCTCTCTACTGGTGACCCGCTGATCATGAGGGGGAGTATGTCCGTTGCTGTCTCTTCCTGAAGTCCACAATCATTTCTTTGGTCTTGCCAACATTCAGAGAGAGACAGTTGTCCTGGCACCATGATGTTAGATGCTCCACCTCGTCCAAGTATGCCGTCTCATTGTTGTTGGAAATGAGGCCCAGGACAACAGTATCATCAGCAAATTTGATGATAGAGGTGGAGCTGTGTGTGGACAAACAGTCATGCGTGTAGAGAGAGTAGAGCAGGGGCTCAGGACACAGCCCTGTGGAGCTCCCACACTCAGGGTGATGGAGGAGGAGGTGGACTGGCCTATTCTCACCACCTGAGGCCTGCCAGTGAGGAAGTCCTCAATCCAGTGGCAGAGAGAAGGATTCAGGCCGAGATCCAGGAGTTTGGAGGTTAGCTTGGTGGGAACTATGGTGTTAAAGGCTGAGCTATAGTCAATAAATAGCAGTCTTACGTAGTTCCCACTTTTGCTGTCGATGTGAGTGAGGGAGGAGTGGAGGACATGAGAGATGGCATCTTCAGTCGATCTATTGGGACGATAGGCAAACTGAAGAGGGTCCAAAGTGTCAGGAATGAAGGCGCAAATGGTGTTTTTAATGAGTCTCTCAAAGACCTTCATGACTATAGACGTGAGAGCCACTGGACGATAGTCATTTAGGCAAGAGGGTTTACTGTTCTTAGGGACAGGGATGATGGTGGATTTTTGAAGGAGGTGGGGACCACAGATGTAGCGAGGACTCATTAAAGATAGATGTAAACAACCTGGTGAGCTGATCAGCACAGGACCGCAGAACACGACCTGAAATACCATCCGCCCAGCAGCTTTCCTAACGCCCACACGCTTGAGTGCTCTCTGAACTTCATCCTCCGAGACAGAGATCACGTGATTGTTGCTGCTCTGAGTAATTTCTCTAACGCGCCACTTGGCGGAGTCGCGTTGCCGCGTTTACAGTCAAAGCGAGCATAGAAAGAGTTTAACTCGTTCACGAGCAACGGATCAACGCTTGCCTCTGCAGAGGATTTAGATCCAAAGGAGCAGATGGACCTCAGACCCTGCCACATGCGCCGCGAGTCGTTGAGTTGGAAATGAGACTCCACTCGGTCTTTATAACGGAGTTTTGCGGCTTTAACTGCTCGTCTGAGAGCATAGCAGGACGATCTGTATTCATTCATATTCCCTGAATGGAGACCGGCGTTGTAAGCAGCAGTGCGTGCGTTCACTGCCGCCGCGCGGATTGAATTGTCCACCCACGGTTTCTGATTTGAGAAGGACGTTATTGTTATTGTTTGCGTGGCTTGCTCTGTAAGCGTGTTGATGAAGCAAAGCGCCACGCCTGTGAACTCGCTTACGTCCAGCTGAACTCGCCGGAACATGTCCCAATCCACATCGCCCAGAGCTGCCTGTAGCGCGGTCTCTGAGTGGGGTGACCAACGCTTAACTTCCCGCCTCACCGGGGGTTCCTGGAGGAGCTTTTGTTTGTATTCGGGAGTGAGGAAAATGGCGGCATGATCCGATTTGCCAAACGCTGGAAGTGACCGCGCTTTATAGGCGCGTTTAAACGGAGAGTAGCAGTGATCCAGTGTGTTTGCTCCTCGTGTGGGGCAGGAGACGTGCTGGTGAAAGTTTGGCAGGACTTTCTTTAGGTTTGCTTTGTTAAAATCGCCCGCGACAATGAATGCCGCGTCGGGATGTTGGTTTATGACGCCGCTGGCAACATCATGAAGGCCAGATAAAGCCAGCGCTGTGTCTGCCTGCGGTGGGATGTAAACGGCGGTCGCGACAACCGCAGAAAACTCCCTAGGCAGATAGAATGGGCGGCAGATGATTGTTAAATGTTCCAGATGAGGCGAGCAGGTCCGCGAGAGAATGGTGATGTTCCTGGGATCGCACCATTTCTTGTTGATCATGAAACACACTCCACCGCCTTTGGATTTACCGCCTCGGCTGTTCTGTCCATCCGAAAAACAGAGAAGTTCTCCGACGGCGCCACAGCTGTGTCCGGGACCGCGGGCGTGAGCCATGTTTCAGACAAACAATAGATATTACAGTCTCTCATGTCCCGTTGAAAACTTATCCTGGCTCTAAGATCGTCCATCTTATTATCCAAGGATTGAACATTTGCTAGAAGAATGCTCGGGAGAGGAGGTCTGAATGCCCTTTTCCTCAGTCTGTTACGGATACCAGCACGTTTCCCATGGTGTTTCTTTGTTCTACGCCGCTGGCTCTGTCCATTGTTCAACTCGGCGTTCCGAAGAATCTCAGATGGCCACAGAGGATCGGCGAAAGTGTCCTGAAACAGTCCAGTGTAGAGGTAACCAATGTCCAAAAGAGTTTTGCTGTCGTAGTAGATCAATGCAGATGATAAGTTTGTAAAAACTGAGAGTAAAAGAAAGTAAAATAGTAAATAAAAGCACAGTCTTCGCGGAGCGACCTGAACGGCGACCTGAACGGCGACCAAACACAGCGGCGCCATTTTGATATTGACCTGAGACCAAATACACTGTGTGTGTGTGTGTGTGTGTGTGTGTGTGTGTGTGTGTGTGTGTGTGTGTGTGTGTGTGTGTGTGTGTGTGAGGGTCCCACAGGGATGGCTTTAAGAGAATGGGTTTTTACACAAGAATATTTTCTTCGTAGAAACATCTTGTAAAAGGGAAAAATCTGTAACCCAGATGTGTTTTTCATGACCGATGGAAAGTTTATCCGTTGTTCCGACTGAAGGAAGAGTCAGAATCAGAAAGAGCTTTATTGCCAAGTGTGCTTGCACACACAAGGAATTTGTCTTGGTGCTGAAGCTTCCAGTGCACATATACAATACAACACAACATGAACAAATATGAAAAATATACAAATATGAAAAATAGTACAAAATATATATATAAATATATATATATATATATATATATAAAGGTACTGTATATATATTGCACTAAACAGTCAAAGTATTGCAACTGTGGGATCAATGTTCAAAGGGAAATGGCCTGTGGGAAGAAACTGTTCCTGTGCCTAGATGTTCTAGTGAAGAGTGGGATAATAATAAACACTACCATTCAAAAGTTTGGGCTTAGAGAATTACATTTTTAACTAAATTACTTTTATTCAGCAAGTAAAGACATTGATGTCACAAAAAAATTACATTTCAAATACTTTTGAACATTCCATTCATCAAAGAATTATGAAACAATGCATCACAGATTCTACAAAAATATTAGGCTGCACAACTGTTATTAATTTTGATTGATAATGAGACAATTCAGCTTTCCCAGCACAGAAATAATTCTATTTTAAAAATATAAAAGTTATTTGTAAGTGTTTTTACCCTTGGTGAGCATAAGAGATTCCAAACCCCAAACCTTTGAATGATAGCGTATGTAGTGATTTATATTTTGAGGAGATATTCACAAATGCCTTATTGCTTTAAAAAATACAGTTTTTATTATTTTTTAGAAAATAACAAATATTTTAAAATGTAATAAAGTGATTATAATATATCAAGGACACAAATGATCATTACATTGTTTTATTTAGCTAATTATTTTAATATATTTAAAAATATATATATTTTGTTATTAAAAAATGTGATTTAAAAAAAAAAGTTTTTTATATACATTTAAAAAAATGAAGTGCCATCCTTCCAGTAGAACAGTACTATGTATTTTAGCACGTCTGTATTGACCGGTCAGCATCTAACCCTTTTCTCTATGACCCTTTCAGCCCGTTCTAAACCTTCTGATCCGCTGTGTGTTTTCCACATCCCAGGTCCAGCTTTCCCTCTACACGTACCTGTCGGCCGAGTTCATTGGCACTGCCACAATCTACAGCACCATCCGTAGAGTCGGCACGGTCCTGCAGCTCATGCACACGCTCAAGTACTACTACTGGGCCAGTAACCCTCAGGAGAGCAGCGGCATCAGCCCTAAAGGCCTAGGTGAGAGCTTGTCATCAGGGCCCATGGTCTGACGTAGAGACCTGCGGGACCCAACGCAATAGTGCGGCGCGGGACCAGATTTGATGGCCTGGTGTGTGTGGGTTGTGGGAGAATAAAACGATTTGCGGGACTCCAGCAAAATAGGAATATCTAAAAAACAAATAAATTATTCATCTATTGCACAAAAGCAACAAGAACAACTAAAACAAAATAAAAACGATTTACACGTGCATGCAAGTATAGGCAGAGTTTATATTTATAACATGTTTTAACAGCGTTGTGCAATGTAGCCAATCACAGACGTGTGTTGATTTCTCGAACGCAATGGCCAATCAGATGCATTTTAAACGAGTGAGGGTTTTTGTTCAGTGCTGAATTCTGGATGCTGGCAAATCCTGAGATTATAAATGTGTAGACATTAAGAAAGATTTATTGATAACAAAGCTTTGAGAGATTGCGCTGAACTGAACTGAGCTTTTTAGGAATTATTAAGTGAGCGCACTTTGCGTGCATTCTGCCATGCCAAACAATGTACGCGCTTGCGTTTATGTTAAAATACTTGAAACTATTTCATGGACATACAGAAAATAAATCTGTATCAAGCGTAGCATCACTTCTGGCAGGTCATGTTTGTCAAGCTTGCATCAGCTGATCACGTCTACCTATAGGAACATGACGTCTATCACAGCACGCATATATAAGCTCCTTCAGTACCGTCAGCTGATCACGTCTACCTATAGGAACACGACATCTATCACAGCACGCATATATAAGCTCCTTCAGTACCGTCAGCTGATCACGTCTACCTATAGGAACACGGCGCCTATCACAGCACACATATATAAGCTCCTTCAGTACACGTCCAGCTGATCACGCACGCTACCTATAGGAACACGACATCTATCACAGCACGCATATATAAGCTCCTTCAGTACCGTCAGCTGATCACGTCTACCTATAGGAACACGACATCTATCACAGCACGCATATATAAGCTCCTTCAGTACCGTCAGCCGATCACGTCTACCTATAGGAACACGACGTCTATCACAGCACACATATAAGCTCCTTCAGCATATATAAGCTCCTTCAGTACACGCATATATAAGCGTACCGTCAGCCGATCACGTCTACCTATAGGAACACGACGTCTATCACAGCACGCATATATAAGCTCCTTCAGTACCGTCAGCCGATCACGTCTACCTATAGGAACACGACGTGTATCACAGCACGCATATATAAGCTCCTTCAGTACCGTCAGCTGATCACGTCTACCTATAGGAACACGACGTCTATCACAGCACGCATATATAAGCTCCTTCAGTACCGTCAGCCGATCACGTCTACCTATAGGAACACGACGCTGTATCACAGCACACATATATAAGCTCCTTCAGTACCGTCAGCCGATCACGTCTACCTATAGGAACACGACGTCTATCACAGCACACATATATAAGCTCCTTCAGTACCGTCAGCCGATCACGTCTACCTATAGGAACACGACGCCTATCACAGCACGCATATATAAGCTCCTTCAGTACTGTCAGCTGATCACGTCTACCTATAGGAACACGACGCCTATCACAGCACGCATATATAAGCTCCTTCAGTACTGTCAGCTGATCACGTCTACCTATAGGAACACGACGCCTATCACAGCACGCATATATAAGCTCCTTCAGTACCGTCAGCTGATCACGTCTACCTATAGGAACACGACGCCTATCACAGCACGCATATATAAGCTCCTTCAGTACCGTCAGCTGATCACGTCTACCTATAGGAACACGACGCCTATCACAGCACACATATATAAGCTCCTTCAGTACCGTCAGCTGATCACGCCTACCTATAGGAACACGACGCCTATCACAGCACACATATATAAGCTCCTTCAGTACCGTCAGCCGATCACGTCTACCTATAGGAACACGACGTCTATCACAGCACACACATATATAAGCTCCTTCAGTATCGTCAGCTGATCACGTCTACCTATAGGAACACGGCGCCTATCACAGCACACATATATAAGCTCCTTCAGTACCGTCAGCCGATCACGCCTACCTATAGGAACACGACGCGTCTATCACAGCACACATATATAAGCTCCTTCAGTACCGTCAGCTGATCACGTCTACCTATAGGAACACGACGCCTATCACAGCACACATATATAAGCTCCTTCAGTACCGTCAGCTGATCACGTCTACCTATAGGAACACGACGCCTATCACAGCACGCATATATAAGCTCCTTCAGTACCGTCAGCTGATCACGTCTACCTATAGGAACACGACGCCTACATCACAGCACGCATATAAGCTCCTTCAGTACCGCCAGCTGATCACGCCTACCTATAGGAACAGCTCCTTCACAGCACGCATATATAAGCTCCTTCAGTACCGTCAGCTGATCACGCCTACCTATAGGAACACGACGCCTATCACAGCACGCGCATATAAGCTCCTTCAGTACCGTCAGCTGATCACGTCTACCTATAGGAACACGACGCCTATCACAGCACGCATATATAAGCTCCTTCAGTGTCGTCAGCTGATCACGTCTACCTATAGGAACACGACGTCTATCACAGCACGCATATATAAGCTCCTTCAGTACCGTCAGCTGATCACGTCTACCTATAGGAACACGACGCCTATCACAGCACGCATATATAGCTCCTTCAGTGTCGTCAGCTGATCCGCCTTCATAGAACCGGCGCCTATCACAGCTGATCACTCCTTCTACCGTCATAGCTGATCACGTCATAGGAACACGGCGCCTATCACAGCACGCATATATAAGCTCCTTCAGTACCGTCAGCTGATCACGCTTACCTATAGGAACACGACGCCTATCACAGCACGCATATATAAGCTCCTTCAGTACCGTCAGCTGATCACGTCTACCTATAGGAACACGACGCCTATCACAGCACGCATATATAAGCTCCTTCAGTACTGTCAGCTGATCACGTCTACCTATAGGAACACGACGATCACAGCACGCATATATAAGCTTCTTCAGTACCGTCAGCTGATCACGTCTACCTATAGGAACACGACGCCTATCACAGCACGCATATATAAGCTCCTTCAGTACCGTCAGCTGATCACGCCTACCTATAGGAACACGTCTATCACAGCACGCATATATAAGCTCACAGTACGTCTGATCACAGCACGCGTATATAAGCTCCTTATAAGCAGTCACCCGTCAGCCGATCACGCCTACCTATAGGAACACGACGCCTATCACAGCACGCATATATAAGCTCCTTCACAGCATCATACCTATAGGAACACGCTCCTTCCTTCAGTACCGTCAGCCGATCACGTCTACCTATAGGAACACGACGTCCATCACAGCACACACATATATAAGCTCCTTCAGTACCGTCAGCCGATCACGTCTACCTATAGGAACACGACCCCTATCACAGCACACATATATAAGCTCCTTCAGTACCGTCAGCCGATCACGTCTACCTATAGAAACACGACGTCTATCACAGCACACATATATAAGCTCCTTCAGTACCGTCAGCCGATCACGTCTACCTATAGGAACACGACGTCTATCACAGCACACATATATAAGCTCCTTCAGTACTGTCAGCTGATCACGTCTACCTATAGGAACACGACGTCTATCACAGCACACATATATAAGCTCCTTCAGTACTGTCAGCTGATCACGTCTACCTATAGGAACACGACGCCTATCACAGCACACATATATAAGCTTGAATCAGAACAGAACCATACCGCCAATCCAAACTGTATGCTAATAGTCAATCAGTCATGTCTGACAATAGTGGTCCTGACAGAACTATACTTTTATGTGGGCTTTTGCGGGCAAGAGTGGGACTGAAAAATACATCCTGTGAAGGTCTCTAGTCTGAAGCTCACGGCGCAGATGCTCTTAGGGCGTGTCCGAATCCACTTTTGCTAGTTTAACGATGGGAAAAACCAAAAGGGTCCAAAAGGGTTGTCCCTCATCTCTTAATGAGTCATGGTTGTGTTTTGGGCGTAACGAGCAATAAACCAATTAGTGTCTCATCTCCCTTTCCCTTTAAAAGCCAGTTGTGCTCGCACCATGAGCGGATTCACTATTTACATGAGGAGAGACTGAACGCTTCTCCAGAGAGGAATCCTTTTATTTTAATATTTAAACGTGTGTGTGTGTGTGTGCATGCTGCATGTGTAAAAATCAGAGTGTGTCAAGTCATCTTTATTTTTTACAATGCCGATTGTTTCAAAGCAGCTTCACAGTGTTAACAGGAAAATAATGCAACAGAATTTGATTCGGCTGTACAGCCGCTCTGGAGAAAACGGTGATGTTATCCAGCTAATTTCAATTATCATATAGTGTCAATGCGGACAGATCGGCAATATAGTTTCTGTGTGTCTGTGTGTGTCTGTGTGTGTGTTGTGCACCGCCTATAGGCTCATATTACTAACACACCCTTTAAATAACACACAGATACTGCACTACTGACTTTAGAGCAGGTTTGTGTGTGTCAATGGTCAGTGGTTTTCAGTTCCTCACAATAGCAACGCTCCAACAATGCTCCTGAACACACCTGGTGTTCAGACCAGACGCCCATGGGTGAACAGATGCGCCAGTGCATTTGATATTTAAACACCGTGGAGCTGGACGTGAACATGAGAACTGCGTCCGGCTGAAACTAGCAGAACACACTTGCGTCACATCTGCCATCACATTGCGTTGGGTGTGTGATAGAGCCCACAGTGTTTACAGCCGTATATTGATCCTTCATACTCCATATCATGCTGTTGAACAGTTGCTGATGGGGTCAGGCACCACAATTGGCCTCAATAAACCCCTAGATCTTGAGATCTCATGATCATTCTGATTTGAACAAATACACATGTTCTGGGAAGAGCTGAGTGGTTCAGACGTCCTCACAAACGCTAGCCAGTGTGTCGTGGCAGGTGGAGTGTGTGTCTGAATCTTGAAACGATGCCTCCTGTCTCGGTCTGTTTTCGTATCCTGTGCACTTTTGTTCTCTTCATTCTAACTCTTGTTTTCCTCTCAAGATTACTTTCTCTCTCTCGCTCTTGTTTTCCCATTTCATTGCTCTCTTACTTGTCTCATTGTCTAGTTTTTCTTTCATTTGTTTCTCCTTCCTTCTTTCTGTTTTCCCAAATGCCACATGCAAAATCTGTCAGTTCTTCCGTCTGTTTGCCGTGTCTCTGTTTCTGTGGTTCCCGGAGGTGATGGTGAAGTGAAACTCTGAGTCTTTAACAGCATCATGACGTGTTTTACTGTCAGCCGTACCAATGCTCACAATCATCTCCTAATTCAACTAAACAGAGAACATTTGAGTGCATTTAAAGATGCACTGATAGTAAAATAATGTCAGCCAATAATTATTTTTATGTCATGGCCGATAACCAGTAAATTACAATATTACATTTATATACTGTTATGTCTAAATAAATTAAAAACAAAACACTCAGAAATAAAGTCAATTGTTTTAAAGGGTTGATGAACTGAGAAATGAACTTTCCCTTGAGCCTTTGATATATAAAAGGTCATGGTAATATAAGAATATCCTGTAAGTTTCAGAGCTGAACACTTCCCTGTTAGTCAAAGAAAAGCTTTTATTGACAGCAGGCCCAGCAAACGCTCGATCTCAGAATCTGCCAGGCTGTGATGTCAGAGTGATTCAAGATTCAAGAGTTTTATTTGTCACATACACAGTTATATACAGAATATACAACCGGCAGTGAAATGTAAACAGGTCCGCTCCATGGACAGTGCAAATTCACAGTTAAAAACACAAGGGGGAAATTATAGTAGAAATAGAATAAAAAAGTACCAGTTTTGGCCATCAGGCTTTGGAAGCGCTTACCAGATGGCAGCAGCGTGAAATGAGGGTTTGCAGGGTGATTAGAGTCCTTGATGATCTTAGTAGCTCTACCTTTGCAGCGTTTGGTGTAGACGTCCTGCAGAGACGGGAGAGCTGACCCTGAGATACGCTCGGATAAGCGCACGACTCTTTGCAGGGCTTTGCGGTCATGACTGGTGCTGTTCCCATACCACCAGAGTGTGGTGAAACGCCTGCTTCCGTAGCCCCGCCCACCAACTTGTGGAGCAATAAACATGCCGAAGAGAGTAATATATTGCGCTGTGCCTGGTTGTGAAAGAACAATTGCATACGCTTCCTTCGGATTCTAATATTAGGAATGAGTGGTTGAGCTTTATTTTGGATGAAGATCCAGATCACGTGCGTAAGACATCGCACGTTTGTTCCTTCATTTCGCCGCGGAATCATTTGCAAACAAGACACAGGTCGAGACTGGATTTGCAGACATATTGAGATTAAAACACAATGCTGTGCCTTCTGGATCCCACAGGAATGGTGCAACACACTTATGTGAGTAAAACATGTTTTTATATGTGATAGTATTGCTTTGCCTCAGATCGTTTTGATTGTGTACGTGTCTAACTGAACATACCTTAGCACGCTGTCACAGGCTGGAGAATCCTTTATTTGTTGGTTCATTGCGATTCGGGATCAGACTCGGACATTTATGGGCCAGAGCTCGCAAAGCCCAACGTCCCGTAGCTATGAGTTTTCCAGACGGGTTACCAAAACGTAAGCCTGTCGGCAGGCCGGTGAATCTTAAATATTGAAATAACATTCCTTTCTTGATGTGCGTTGTTCACTCTCTTGACTTGATATTTGAAGGGCGCGTGTGTGTGCGGTTCGCAGTTATATCCACCGATCGGGCAGGCCAAGTAATACAAAAATAATATTCCAATCAGTCGCTGGTGGATGAGAGATAAATCATTGTGTTTGATTGATGAAGATGTTTTGCGAGACCTTTGTGAGCCCTCATTCCGGTTGCCACTTTCAAAACAATCCCACATGTACTGACAGGGGAGCAGAAGCTCATTAAATATGCAAAACTGTTATCCAATCATAGCAGTGGGGCGTTTACTTCCAAGTCTTCAGTGCGGCACGCCCCTAAAAAAAAGAGCGTTCAGGAGCTAGGCTCAAAACCAGGGCAGAAAATAGCCTGTTACTTATTCATTATGATGCTTTTGAATGTAAAAACCACACAAACGTCATAGGTTGACCTCAGACAACAGTATAAAATAAAATAAAAGCCAGTTCATGAGACCTTTAATTGTAAATGTAGGCAAAGGTTGAAAAATTTGAAGAGTCTCTTCTGCTCACTAAAGCTGCATTTATTTGATCAAAAATACAGTAAAAACAGTGAAATATTATTAAAATGTAAAGCAGCTGTTTGCTCTGTGAATGTGTAGTAAAGTGTCATTTATTCCTGAATTTTCATCATCATTACTCCAGTCTTCAGTGTCACATGATCTTATGTGGATTTATGATTAATATCAATGTTGAAAACTGATTTTTTTTTTTTTTTCAAAAGAACATAATTTGTTGTCGGACTTGATCATTTGTTGATCAAATAAATTGTTTTAAATATATATCCAAAAATATTTGCTTTTATATTAGTGTGCACTGATATTAAAATTCTGGCCAATGCATGTTGATGTAAGTAAATAAAATAAAAAAATCTCTTTTTTAAATGCTACACATGAGTTTAGTCATCACAACATTATATTATACAGTGCTAGAAATGGATATTAATTTTGAGATTTGCAAAAGATTACATTTTTTAAAGATGAACATAAGATGACAGCAAAGGTAAAATAGGGTAAATGAGCATGCATATTTTTTTGATATGCTGTGTTCATAAAAGCTGTGTGTGTGTTTCAGTTTTTGGATGTTTCTATATATATTAGATATATATAGAATAGAATGGATATATTCTATCCATTCTATTCTATATATATATAGTGCATGTGTTGACTCATTCAGACAAGCCTGGAGTTGCATTTCTTCCCTTCCCTGTGTACTTCAGATAGCCGTGTCACCATGGCAACGCTGTTGCCCTTCCCATGGTGCTGCATGGGTCTGTCACATTGTAGAGTGTGTTTTTAGTCGGAAGTGTTGTTTAGTCTTAATTGGGTTTTATAATCCAAACTTTTGGTCGACAAAAGCAGAGTTCATCTAATTCTAATTGCATTTCATGGAGGATTCATTTGCGTAACTGTAAGCACATTTTGTCTTGTACAGTGACACCCAATATAATTTTTTTATAGTTCCTTTCTGATGTGAGGAGACCAAAATAAAGTAAACTGACACATTACACCCAAAATCTCTTCATACAGTGACTACCAGTAAAATTGATAAAAATGTGTGAGCAAAATGACCTTTGACCCCACAGACTAAACTAAATGAAGCACTGCTTGCTCATTGGTTGAGCTAAACTGCTATTATCTAATTGTGTAGTTAAATTGAACAGCTGATTGGTTGATTTGTAATCCATTACATCCCTTTCTATCAAAGGTCATCAGCTCTCTCATTGCAGCTGGGAAAGGTCAAGGGATATTCCTGGCTACAAACAGACCTTGACCACGCTCAGAGCGGTCAACTGCTCACGCCACAGAACGCTTGTGTATGCGACTACACATAGAGCACAGAACCGTAGAGCAGGGACGATGACGACACACACTCGATGTGAGGATGAACATGGCTTGAGCTGAGCTGTGGCCTTTCATATAGGAAGACCTGTGAATTTTTTATAGCAGCTTTGTAGCGTCTGTGCGCCGCGTGTTCAATAAAAGATGAGGAGTGCGTTTGTGTCTATTTGAGAAAGACAGTGAGGGATTGTAAGAGAAAGAGGTTTGGAAATGGGGTTGGTGTGTCGTTCAGGGGCTTGTATTCCCCGAGCTGTGTCTTAAGTGCAGTTTCTCGTGTGTGTTGTTGTGTGTCACTGTACTCAATTCAGTTTGAACCCATCGCAAGAAACCTGACGCTTTGAGCTGCGGCTTTTCCCTCGTCCCTGAAAAATGAAACGAGTAATTCCTTACAAGCTCTGGGTTTTAGTCTGTTCATTAATGTCTGAGTCACTAGAAAAACATGTTTTTTTTTTAGCTGTCATTTTGGGAAATATTCAAAGAGTGACATTTTATAACATCAGCTCTGCTAAATGGCTTAGGAATCAAAAATAAGGCATTTTGGTTCATTGAAGATGACTAATAGCTCATATTAAGCATCTCAGGTATTTATAAATGCCATACGCAGGTGTTTATCAAGAGTTTAGATGTGTGTGTAACTCATGTAATCGTTGTAAATCACTGTTTTCTTACAGATGGTCCGCGGCCCTCTCAGAAGGAGATCATATCCCTGCGGGCGTTCATGCTTCTCTTCCTCAAACAGCTCATTCTCAAGGTGAGACCGTACAAAATCAGGATATAAATATTTGTTTTATGTTTTCATTTTTATTTTTACATATTAAAAATGTCTGTATGTGTATATACACACTATATTGCCAGGAGTATTGTGCCGCCCCTCCAAATCCCTGAGTTCAGGTGTTCAATCCCTTCATGGCCACAGGTGTATAAATCAAGCACTAGGCATGCAGACGCTTCTACACACATTAGTGAGAGAATGGCTCGCTCTCAGGAGCTCAGTGAACTCAAGCGTGGGACCGTGATAGGTTGCCACCTGTGCAATAAGTCCATTCCTGAAATTTCCTCACTACTAAATATTCCACGCTCATCTTTGACACACATGGCAACTTCTTCCATTTCATTTCTGCTTTGCCTTGCATAAATGCATCACTTTGTTCTTCAAAACTGATTTTATTTGACACGTCAATGCAATGAATGGGGCAGCTTGAATAAAACGCATTAGTTCCCAAGCAGTGACAGCCAGAAGACACATCTGCTTTGTTAAAATAACACAATTCATCCTCATTTTACACAGACATTTGATCCAGTTTGTAAGGCAGTCATGCAGAAATGTTTATTTGCCTTTGTTTGTTTAAAAACGACACAAACGGCCTGATGGGGCCAACACCGAGAGAACTGCATTATGGATCATCACTCGACACAAAGAAATGTGTGTGTTGTGTGCACTCCAGGCTATTGTCCTGTTTTGAGAAGCACGATGTGGTTGCCAAGCAGCACGTTTTATTCATTTAGCCACTGCCTTTTTGTTTTGTTCCTATAATATTCTGCCCCTTTTCCATTTTCTGGCTTTTCGTGTAATTATTAGCGCTGTGAGAGTGATCGCGGCCCGATCCATCACAAACACAATGCAAAGCAGCATCAGATGATTTCCTGTTCAGTTAGAAAATAAGTCAGATTATTCTATACATATCAAAGTGTATCCTCAAAAGGCAAAACATCATAGAATATCCATAGCATCTTTGAGATCTGTAATCGGTGCCTCTCATACATTAAGCAAAACAGAGATGTTAACTGGAATTTGTTGTAAATTATTATTATTATTTCTTTATTGATCAAATATCTCACAACCTAGTTACGCTTGTTGTATGATGTGTTTATAGTGTTTGATGCATTCGTTTATACATTATTCTGTTAGTTTGACATTTTTGTCATTGTGTGCATCTGTTATTATGTTTTGTCTACTAATATTATATGCTATTTTATTCAATGAAAATTAAAACCCAATTTTAAGGACATATTGGTAACGCTTTACTTGAAGCCTTTATGTATAATGCATTAAAAAGGTATAATAATGCAGCATTATATCTTTTGATAAGTAATTTTAACTAAAGGTAATCCTGCATTATACTTTTTAAAGGTGTAACAATGAATAGATATTATAATGTATTATAACTGTGGTTACAATTACTTGTGAGATTACTCATTACAACAGGCAGAGTTAATGCATTAAAATGCTTCATAATGTATTATACACTGATCAGGCATAACATAATGACCGGCAGGAAAAATGGGCAAGCGTAAAGGATTTGAGCGAGTTTGACATGGGCCAAATTGTGATGGCTATCAAAAGTGCTCCAAGGAAGGAACAGTGGAGAACCGGACACAGGGTCATGGGCGGCCAAGGCTCATTGATGCACGTGGGGAGCGAAGGCTGGCCTGTGTGGTCCGATCAAACAGACGAGCTACTGGAGCTCAAACTGCTCAAGAAGTTAATGCTGGTTCTGATAGAAAGGTGTCAGAATACACAGAGCATCTCAGTTTGTTGACCAGTCAGGGTGCCCATGCTGACCCCTGTCCACCGCCGAAAGCACCAACAGTGGCACGTGAGCATCAGAACTGGACCACGGAGCAATGGAAGAAGGTGGCCTGGTCTGAGGAATCACGTGTTCTTTTACATCACGTGGACGGCCGGGTGCGTGTGCGTGGCTTCCCTGGGCAACACATGGCACCAGGATGCACTATGGGAAGAAGGCGAGCCGGCGGAGGCAGTGTGATGCTTTGGGCAATGTTCTGCTGGGAAACCTTGGGTCCTGCCATCCATGTGGATGTTACTTTGACACGTACCACCTACCTAAGCATTGTTGAGACCATGTACAGCCTTTCATGGAAACGGTATTCCCTGGTGGCTGTGGCTCTTCCAGCAGGATAATGCTCCTGACACAAAGCACAAATGCTTCAGGAATGGTTTGAGGAGCACAACAACGAGTTTGAGGTGTTGACTTGGCCTCCAAATTCCCCAGATCTCAATCCAATCGAGCATCTGTGGGATGTGCTGAACAAACAAGTCCGATCCATGGAAGTCCCCACCTCGCAACTTACAGGACTTAAAGGATCTGCTGCTAACATCTTGGTGCCAGATACCACAGCACACCTTCAGGGGTCTAGTGGAGTCCATGCCTCGACGGGTCAGCAAAAGGGGGACCAACACAATATTAGGTCATAATGTTATGCCTGATCGGTGTATATAGAGGCTTTAAGTAAAGGTGACCACTGAACCATATGAACACTGAGAATGGGGCCTGCTTATGTAATTTTGTGTGTTTTTTTTTTTTTTTTTTTTAGGACCGAGGAGTGAAGGAAGATGAGTTGCAGAGTATATTAAACTACCTGCTCACCATGCATGAGGTAAAACTGATCAATAACTTGTGAGCTCATTTTCTCTCAGACAAGCCCCGATCCATGTTCTTTATGAAAAGCAGGCTGCTTTAATCCGTCTGGAAGGCTGAGATGTTGACCTCAGGTGTCAGACGTGCAGAAGTCTTTGAGTCCGCTAGTATTATCCTGAAAGCTGCGTTAATGTTTTGATCGAGTCCCATGAAATTGCTGTAATGCACCGTCTCTGCTGCCGTTTGATTGAAAACACCAAGTGAATCCTGAAAAGTTCTAGTTAAGCGCGGTATTATATAACACCCAGACATTTTAAGGGTATCTGGTGGATCATTACAGTTGAGTCTGGTGTGTTTCAGCGTCTGTTTGTTCATTTGTCTCTCCTAAAGGACGAAAACATCCATGATGTGCTCCAGCTCTTGGTGGCGCTGATGTCGGAGCACCCCGCCTCCATGATCCCTGCCTTCGACCAGAGGAACGGGATACGGTGAGCCCTCGGGGACAAGCGGCTCTTGCGTGGTTTGGTTATGTAACTCGGATAGATTTGGGCTGTCACAGCTGCATCAATCACATTTCCTCTAGCCTCACAGCCTATCACAAGGGACCCAAGTGCTTATTTCAGCTGCCGTCCCTATGAATTCTTGTTTGAACTGCCCTCCCTTTATAATGTTATATTACTAGGGCTGCCAATCCATTCAGAGATATAATCACGCTTATTCTCATCATTTTTCTGTGGTTAAAGGGATCGTACACATTCCCTATAATTCATGAATCTTTGATATTTCCTTTCCAGAGTCATCTACAAGCTCCTGGCCTCCAAAAGCGAGAGTATACGAGTCCAAGCGCTGAAAGTTCTCGGATACTTCCTGAAACATCTTGGACACAAGTACGTAGGTGTGGCTGTTATGACTGTGTGGTGTGTTAGCATGCAAAGAAACCTCAGCTGGGTCATTCCTAATGTGCCCATCATACTCAATGGGCCCTATTCTACTGATCTGAGCTCATGGTCTGAAGCTCACACCGTGTGTTTTGGGCGTAACGAGCAATAAACCAATCAGAGTCTCATCTCCCTTTCCCTTTAAAAGCCAATTGTGCTCGCACCATGAGCGGATTCACTTGAGGAGAGACTGAACACTTCTCCGATCTATATTATAGATAAGAGACAGATATTTCTGTCTCTATCAATATTAGCTCTCTCTTTTTGAATGAGAGCTTTCAGTTCATTTTTAAGTTTATTTTGCACATTATATTTCACAGAAAATTACTAGTTAATCTTGCTGCGATATTGGCTGTTTATTAGTACTTTTAAAGCAAATATTAATGCCTTATTCTGCATGGCCATATTCTTCATCCTTAATCCAACCACATACCTAAACTTAAACACTACCTCACTATTAACTATGGGCAAAATCATAGTTAATAGTGTGAAATTGTCTCTCTCTCACACACACACACACACACACACACACACACACACACACACACACACACATACACTGTTATTGGCTTTAAATATTGTTAAGGTGTTAAACAGAAATCATTAAACACAGAAAAGAACAAGTTATTTTTTGACACTTCTATTAAAAGCATATCAAACTGATCTGAACTGTCACTGAGCAACGGCTAACTTTAGCTCTTTATTTCTGTCCTGTTTGACATGCTGTTCATTTTCTTTATTTTAGGTTCTTGAGCTTCAGCCGTGAATATTTCTGAAAGTCCTGTACAGTAAAACCTTTATTAGAAATACTCCCTCCGATTACTACACAGCCACATTCATGTTTTTGGAGTTCAAGCGTTACTGCTCGGACAGAAGTGACCCGGCCACATCAGCCTGCCCTTTCAGGAGCGGACGAGAGCACATTTAGAGAATGAGTGTTCTGAGGCTGACCGGACGAGTTTAACACACAGGCCGGCATAATCGCGCTGACAGAGTGTGTGTCCGGATAGGCAGAGCTTTAGACAAGAGAAGATGATGCTACGAATCATTGTTTACGCGCCTGTCACTTTCTAATGGTCTAATGTTATTTCCTGCATTCTGCCTTATTCACACTGTTCAAGAGTTGATTCTCATGATAAACATGGACAAAGCTTCAGAACAACAGCTGGACGTGTGACGGAGTATTTCTGTGACAAACACACTCCTTCAGGATTCACACAAGTTTCTGGAAGTTTTTTTAGAGTTTGGCCCTGTATGATGTCATATAGGGTGGAGCTCCTTATATGGGCACTTCTCCCAGATGTGCACACACACCCATCATCGAGCTTGGTTCAGGTTACGGGAGCCGTGTGTGTGTGTGTGTGTGTGTGTGTGTGCGTGTGTGTGTCTTTAGCTCCGCCCACTGCACGCCTCCACGAGCTCGGCTGTTTTCAGGAAGAATCGGTACAGTGTATCTGTCTTTTATAAATCTGATAAACTAAAGACTCTTGGGAGATATGAAGGATCAACTCTACTCTACAGATACTCCAGACTAACATGAGATCCTTTAAAAATCAAAATTTTTTGCACTTGTTTATCCATCAAATCTGAGTAATGTAATTTCCCGATCCAGTTTCCTAATTTTCTTGACTTCCCTATGAGTAAAGCTCAGACTGTTTGTTCGTGGGCCAGAGGAGAACTGGCACCCCGACTGAGCCTGGTTTCTCCCAAGGTTTTTTTCTCCATTCTGGTCCTGAAGGAGTTTTGGTTCCTTGCCACCGTTGCCTCTGGCTTTTGGCTTGCTCAGTTGGGGACTCCTAAATCTCATCTATATTCCCGATCTGCCCGCACTGACACTATATGATACTGAAATGAGCTGGATAACATCACCGTTTCACCAGAACGGCTGTACAAATTCTGTTGCATTATTTTCCTGTTAACAATGTGAAGCTGCTCTGAAACAATCAGACTTGTTAAAAGCGCTATATAAATAAAGGTGATTTGACTTGATTTAAAGGTGTCAAAATAGCCCCTTTTTAATGTATAAAGGATAAAAGCTAAATGTATCTCTTCATATCTTTGTTATTACACATTTTTAGAATGTTCAGCTCATTTTAGACAGGCCAACTTGCAGAACTGGTGTCATTTATTTGCATATTAATCTGTCATGCATATTCAGCCTTTTGTGTGTGTGAGCGGTGAATGAAACGCATGTGATCGGCAGTCTTTGTGCTGTCACGTCCCGTCCTCCTGACTGACATGCTCGGGAATGCTGATGTCTCCGAGAGGCTGTAAGAGGGCCACTGACAGCTGTGTGTGTGTGTGTGTGTGTGTGTGTGTGTGTGTGTGTGTGTGTGTGCCCTTGAGGAGTGTGTTGTCACTTCTAATCGCATCAGTGTGCCATGTGTCTCCTCATTGATCCTAATGGGGTGGAAGACTTTGGGGTAAAATTGAACCTGTGAGGGAGTTTAAACCTGTCTTTGGCACCGCAAACAACGACACACGCGGTTCTTATGTCACTTCCTGTGCTCTGTGCGTGTGTCTGTGTACAGGAGGAAGGTGGAGATCATGCACACACACAGCCTCTTCACGTTGCTCGGAGAACGCCTGATGATGCACACCAGCACTGTGACCATCACCACCTACAACACACTCTACGAGGTATTAACAACACTTTCTGTCATGCCTGCATGTGTAGTGCATTATATAGGCGTTTATGATGTCACTCATATGCCACTTACCATGATTTTACAGCGTCACCGTTACATATGTTACATGTACTTACCATAGTAATAACAGTAAATGATGCATAATTACATGCAACTAACCCAAGCCCTAACCCTATAGTAAGTACATGCAGTTAATTATTATTGCTCTGTACTTAAATATATAATTACACTGTAACAATGACACCTTAAAATAAAGGCTTACACTTTGTTACAATGTAATTATATATTTAAGTACTGAGTAATATTTAGTAACTATGTGTACTTATTATAGGGTTAGGGTTTGCATGTAATTAAGCATAATTTGCTGTTATTACTATGGTAAGTACATGTAACATATGTAACAGTGACACTGTGTGCCAAATAAAGTGTAACCAAATTTTCTATATGATTATAAATACCATGATTAAATCTTACCAGAAGCGCGTGTCCAATAACAAGACATATTCATGTCTTTAGGAACAAAACTTTTGAATGAGGGAAAAATGCAATTTAATGTATTTTAATAAACTCAGTAAGCCTTATTAGAACCATTGTAATCATTTATATCTTTTCATAAATATTATTCAAGCAATGAATCAAAAGCGGCTAGTGATTTTACAGAGAATAAAAGGTTTTTTAGCATGAAAAAGAGGCGGAAACAGCATTATGATAAACATAATATAGTTCCATGCAATGTAGGAATATTTTTATAACATTAATCAAATAATGTGTTTTCAAAAATGTTGTTAGTGTATACAGTATAACACATTTTTAAGGCTTCATGGAAAGTGTTATGCAGTTTTCTCTCTGAAGCATTACCTTTAATATATAGAAGAATGATGCATGTGTGTATTTGAATAAAATGTGTATATTCTAGTCTAATCAAAGTGAATGTTGTCTGATGTAGATCTTGACCGAGCAGGTTTGCACTCAGGTGGTGCACAAGCCTCACCCAGAACCCGATTCTACAGTCAAGATCCAGAACCCCAGTGAGTGTCTGTTTGCTTCATTTCTTGTGTTCTGTTCTGCACTTTTGTTCAAACTCTTGTCCCTTGTCTCAGTGATTCTTAAGGTCGTGGCGACGCTCCTGAAAAGCTCTTCCCCCAGTGCTGAGCTGATGGAAGTGCGCCGCCTCTTCCTGTCCGATATGATCAAACTCTTCAGCAACAGCAGAGAGAACAGACGGTAGGCCGTTTGCACACACTAGTAGCGAATCTACATTAAAAAGTAAAAATTTGATGCACACAGTTTTTCACATCACAAAGCATCACTCTTAGAATATTAAAGAGCAAATGATTCTATTATATATTTTAAAATATATAGTATTTAGTATTTTGTAATATTTAAATTTGATATTGTGTACTGTTGATTACACTTCCTCCCTCACCTCCTCTGAGAAATACAAACAAACACAAATATTTATAGATAAACATACATCAAAAATTACAACTCTCCTCGTACATACAAACATTCCCTCAGAAACCCAGACATATGCAGATGTTACAATATTTTTATACATGCATGCTGTATGCAAACTTCAGAAGCATTTAGCGTCTCGCTCTCAGTGGGAGAGACGCTCCCTCCTATTAAATCAATTAGTGTCATAATTAATGCATTGAGGAATGAAGATTTGAAGTGGCATTCTCTCTGCATTGTTCTGTTTCATGGGCTCCTGCGGAGAGACTAAACCTAACTCTCACCTGTTGGACTCAGGCTAGCCTTATTTGCTCACTAGCAAGCTTTAGGTGCTGTTGTGTGTGTGTGTGTATATGGCAAGCCTTTTTAACATTTAATCCATAAAACGTACTAGTATCTATTTTCATGCTACTAGTACTTATTCATTAGACACTAGTATCTTTTTAATTGTAACTAGTAACATTTCTTATCTTACTAGTCACAGCTGCTTTTTTACTTGTCTTATGTTATGCTAGTCAGAATGGCCACTGCAGAGTTCAATTAAAAATCTTACTAGTTACATTTGGAATAAGTACTAATGAATAAGTACTAATATCTATTGAATAGGTACTAGTATCTAATGAATAAGCACTAGTATCTATTGAATAAGCACCAGTGTCTAATGAATAAGCACTAGTATCTAATGAATAAGCACTAGTATCTAATGAATAAGACTAGTATCTAATGAATAAGACTAGTATCTAATGAATAAGCACTAGTATCTAATGAATAAGCACTAGTATCTAATGAATAAGCACTAGTATCTAATGAATGAGTACTAGTATCTAATGAATGAGTACTAGTATCTAATGAATAAGACTAGTATCTAATGAATGAGCACTAGTATCTAATGAATGAGCACTAGTATCTAATGAATAAGACTAGTATCTAATGAATAAGCACTAGTATCTAATGAATAAGCACTAGTATCTAATGAATCATTACTGGTATCTATTGAATGAGTACTAGTATCTAATGAATGAGTACTAGTATCTATTGAATGAGTACTAGTATCTAATGAATGAGTACTAGTATCTAATGAATGAGTACTAGTATCTAATGAATGAGCACTAGTATCTAATGAATGAGTACTAGTATCTAATGAATGAGCACTAGTAGCTAATGAATAAGCACTAGTATCTAATGAATGAGTACTAGTATCTATTGAATGAGTACTAGTATCTAATGAATGAGTACTAGTATCTAATGAATGAGCACTAGTAGCTAATGAATAAGCACTAGTATCTAATGAATAAGACTAGTATCTAATGAATGAGTACTAGTATCTAATGAATGAGCACTAGTATCTAATGAATGAGCACTAGTATCTAATGAATCATTACTGGTATCTATTGAATGAGTACTAGTATCTAATGAATGAGTACTAGTATCTAATGAATGAGCACTAGTATCTAATGAATGAGCACTAGTATCTAATGAATCATTACTGGTATCTATTGAATGAGTACTAGTATCTAATGAATGAGTACTAGTATGTAATGAATGAGCACTAGTATCTAATGAATCATTACTGGTATCTATTGAATGAGTACTAGTATCTAATGAATGAGTACTAGTATCTAATGAATGAGCACTAGTATCTAATGAATGAGTACTAGTATCTAATGAATGAGCACTAGTAGCTAATGAATAAGCACTAGTATCTAATGAATAAGACTAGTATCTAATGAATGAGTACTAGTATCTATTGAATGAGTACTAGTATCTAATGAATGAGTACTGGTATCTAATGAATGAGCACTAGTAGCTAATGAATAAGCACTAGTATCTAATGAATAAGACTAGTATCTAATGAATGAGTACTAATATCTAATGAATGAGCACTAGTATCTAATGAATGAGCACTAGTATCTAATGAATGAGCACTAGTATCTAATGAATAAGCACTAGTATCTAATGAATAAGCACTAGTATCTAATGAATAAGACTAGTATCTAATGAATAAGCACTAGCATCTAATGAATAAGACTAGTATCTAATGAATGAGCACTAGTATCTAATGAATGAGCACTAGTATCTAATGAATGAGCACTAGTATCTAATGAATGAGTACTAGTATCTAATGAATGAGCACTAGTATCTAATGAATGAGTACTAGTATCTAATGAATGAGAACTAGTATCTAATGAATGAGAACTAGTACCTAATGAATGAGCACTAGTATCTAATGAATGAGCACTAGTATCTATTGAATGAGTACTAGTATCTAATGAATGATCACTAGTATCTATTGAATGAGCACTAGTATCTATTGAATGAGTACTAGTATCTATTGAATGAGTACTGGTATCTAATGAATGATCACTAGTATCTATTGAATGAGTACTGGTATCTAATGAATGAGCACTAGTATCTAATGAATGATCACTAGTATCTATTGAATGAGTACTAGTATCTAATGAATGAGTACTAGTAGCTAATGAATAAGTATTGGTAGCATTTTAAGGATTAAATGTTAATACGGCTTGCCATAGTGTGTGTGTGTATATGTGTGTGTGTGTCTATACACTTGTATCCTAAGCAAGCCCATGGCGCACCATGCACCCAGGCCTACTCAGTCAGCTGCTGCCATGGTTACAACTGCATACCAAAATCGCAATGCATATTTTAGCGTTGGTGAATTGGGACTGCTTGTTTCTCTATTCCATAACAAGCCCAGCATTCTGAAGTGAGCTGACATTTCGGGAATCTGAGATGGTGAGACTGAAGGAGTGTTTCCAGCAAACATAAACTGCTCTCTCCGTTTGTTTTTGTGCGGTTCTGATGCATTCAGCATCTGTTCTCTACGTTTAGGTTTGCATTAGTTCTAATTGCGGTGAATGATGGTTTCCAGGTCGTTACTGGAATTAATTAAACATGGGGTCATAATTAGGTCATGTGACAATAATAGAGTTTAGTACTGTTTATCATTGCATAATGTGTTCTGTTTCACACGCTATTAAAGGGGTCATGAATTGAGAAATCAGCTTTTCCTTGAGCCTTTGATATATTAAAGGTCATGGTAATATAAGAATATCCTGTAAGTTTCAGACCTGAAAACTTCCCAGTTAGTCAAAGAAAAGCTTTTATTGACAGCAGGCCCATCAAATGAAGGATCTGCGAATTTGTCTCCCTGTGACTTCAGAAACGCCACCTTAACAGAAGAAGACAAATGTCTAATTCTGTAGCCCCGCCCACCGATTTGCACATGACATGTAGGTCAACAACATAGGCTTACGTGGCGCTAAACCGGATCGAACTTCCAAGCAATAAATATGCTGTTGAAGATTACACTATATTGTGCGGATTCCAATATTAGGAATGCGATTGAACTTTATTTTTAATGAAGTTCCAGCTCACGTGGGTAAGACATTGCGCGTTTGTTCGCTTCATTTCACCGGATTCGTTTGCAAACAAGAGACTGGATTTGCAGACAGAATGGGATAAAAAACAGATGCTGTGCCTTCTGGAGCCGACAGGAATGGTGCAACACACTTGAGTAAAACATGTTTTTGTATGTGATAGTATTGCTTTGTTACAGATCATTTGATATCTACTGATAAACCTAATTAAGGATAACTTGCCAAGCTGTCAAAGGCTGGAGTATTTGAGGTGTTGTTGGTTCATTGTCCTGTGATTCGGGATCAGGCTCTGGGTCGAACATGTATGGGCGAATCATTCCGGTTGACGTTTTCCCACATTGGACGTTTTCAAAACAATTCCCCACGTGTACTGACGGGGGATTTGAAACTCATTATAATATGCAAAACTGTTATCCAATCATAGCAGTGGGGCGTTTACTTCCAAGTCTTCAGTGCGTCACGCCCCTAAAAAAAAAGAGCGTTCAGGAGCTAGGCTCAAAACCAGGGCAGAAAATAGCCTGTTACTTATTCATTATGATACGAATGTCTGACAACAGTATAAAAAATGTAAAAAACCAGTTCATGACCTCTTTAAAGCAACTAAAACTACAAGTGTAGTTACAAACTTATAATGTGTACAGTATGGAAATTAATATTGATTTAGAAATTTGCTGAAGGTTACTTTTATTAGTAACAGTGTCATTAGTGTTTTGGAAGATTAACTTCAAATGGGCATTAGATTACCCAGAGGTAATTTAAATGTAAAAATTGAGGAAATGAGCAATATCCAGTATCTTCCTGAAAACCACTGGAACTAACATTCTGCTGGAGTTAGTCCATTCCATCTAAATTCAATTCACATTTATTTGTATTGCGCTTTTCGCAATACATATCGTTTCAAAGCAGCTTTACAGAAAATGCATGCGTCTACATTACAATTTACAGTGATTTGTTATCAGAGGAGGAAAAAATATGGAGCTTCACAGATTTGCGTGTCAAACTGGCAATGTGGTCTGACTGTAATGTGTGTGTAGGTGTCTGCTGCAGTGTTCAGTGTGGCAGGACTGGATGTTCTCCCTGGGCTACATTAACCCAAAGAACCCGGAGGAGCAGAAGATCACCGAAATGGTGTACAACATATTCCGAATCCTTCTCTACCATGCCATCAAGTACGAGTGGGGAGGCTGGCGCGTGTGGGTGGACACGCTCTCCATCGCCCACTCCAAGGTTAGAGCAAGCCCGTCTGCAGCTCTTATCCCTTTTCTTGATATATTTAGTTTCGCAATATCACATTTAATGGTTTTAATGCATGTCTTGTGTCTGTGAAGGATGAAACGGTTGTTATTTTTACCGTCTCCACCACTCTTGTCTTTTAGTCATGGTAACAGCATCTGTTTTAGTTAAACTTGTTTTTTCTTAATTGCATAAAGTGTTGCAATGATCTAATGAGGGCGATATCTGCTAGGAATCAAAGTACACTCACAACTACTACCCCTTTAGGTGACCTACGAAGCACACAAGGAGTACCTAGCAAAGATGTACGAGGAGTACCAACGACAAGAGGAAGAGAACATCAAGAAAGGGAAAAAAGGATCCGTCAGCACAATTTCCGGGCTTTCTGCCCAACCCACCACCGTCAATGGAAACCTAGAGATCCGCGAGATCGATGACACTTCTCAGACACAAACACCGGAGAGCGAGGTGGACTATGGAGAGAACGCAGACTCTCGAAACCTCCTGGCTGAAGCCAAAGGCCCGGAAGGCGAAGCCGAACGGTCGGCCGCGGGGGTTCGCGTGGAAGTCCATGACTTGCTGGTGGACATAAAAGCAGAGAAGGTGGAGGCTACAGAGGTTAAATTAGACGATCTGGATCTGTCCCCAGAGGTTCTTGGAGGAGGAGGGGGCATGGAGAATGGGCCCTTGGTGGAAGTAGACTCGCTGTTGGACAGCGCCTACTGTGCAGCAGTTCACAAGCTCAATGGGAACCTCGTCCCCAAAGAGGAGGAAAGTGTTGTGGTGGGTTTGACTGAAGACGATGGGAACCTGGGTCCTCTAATCACGCTCGCAGATGAGAAGGACAGTGTTCCCAGCAACAATGGCTTCCTGTTCCCCAAGGTGGACGAGAAGCTGCTTCCCTCATTGGCGTCAACAGAGCCCCTGGTGCTTCCCAGCCCCGAACAGCCATCTTGTCCAACGCCACATACTTCAAGTGCCAGTGACGACCTCAGCCTGTTGGCCCACATGACTTCCTGTGGCTCAGACCTGGTTCAGACCCCAAGTGGCCTAGCAGAGGATGATGGGTTTAAGTTGCAGAGCTCCTTGGCGGACATTAGCACGCTGGCAGAGGCCGAGGCCCAGGCTGCAGCCAGGACAGCAGAGTGTTTGGAGCAGGAGGTTGGGGAGGCCAGAGCAGGGAAGAGCGGCGGGGACGCGGCCAGCACTACTTCAGACACGGAGAGATCCGACGACGGAAAGGACAAGGAAATGAAGAAAATTCAGACCACAGCCACCACACAGGTGTGAATTACTAATTCTCTCTTCTTTGATTGATCCTTTTTGAGTTTGTCCACAAATGGCGACTCTTTTTGGCGAATATTTACTCACCCTCATGTTGCCAGACCTGTATGGCCCTGTCCCAAATGGCACACTTCATATGAACTTTCGGTCTTGTGGACAATGGCTGCCGCATGTGCATGTCCATTAAGTCCATGAGACCATAGAGTGTCCCATTTGTCATTTTAGGTTTCTGAAGGGTGCCTGCGAGCGTCCCCTTTGCGGATGATATGCACCCTTCAATGTGCACTATTGCCTAGCCCGCACTGCCCGCTACACCCGCAACTCGTAGGAAGATTGCAAGGATTTAGGGTGCCATTTGGGACAGGGTCTTACTTTCTTCTGAAAAAAGAGATGTTAGGCATAATGTTCACGATGCTCTTTTTTTATATAATGGACGTCAATGGGGATGGATGCTGTAGACCATTAAATGACAAATAAACCCACTGTAAAGTAGTCCATATGAAGTTTTGCTTTGTGCGAGGAACAGGCCAAGATTTAAATAATTATTATCCAGTGAAATCTTATTCACACTTTTGCTTTTAAAAACTGGTGCATTGTGTTCAATTAAAGGGATAGTTCTCACAAAAATTAGAATGACCCCATGATTTCCTCTCCCTCAGCTCATCCTAGGTGTGTATGATATTCTTCTTTCAGACGAACACAATCAGAGTTACATTAATAAAAGTCCAGGCTATTCCCAGCTTTATAATGACAGTGAATGGGGGTCCAAAAGAATCCATCCATCATAAAAGTGCTCCACACGGCTCCAGGGGGGTAATAAAGGCCTTCTGGAGTGAAGCCATGTGTTTTCATAAGAAAAATATACATTTTTAAAACTTTATAAACTAAAATAACTAGCTTCCAACAGACGGCCTTCGCAAGTCGACTTAGGCCACAAGAGTAACCCCTGACGCGATGTATGACGCAGGATGTAGGAGTATTGCAAACTTTGACGTCGCTCGTGGTTCAAACAAATAGGGCTGGGCGACAAACTCAAGCCCCTCTTCTCTTATATTATCTATCCTCTGCGCTTTCATGTTTGTCAATACGTCATGCATTGGGCCAGAGGTCACGCTCCGTAAAACCAAGCTGCAACCTCCCGCGATCTCTCTCTCATCCAACACAGAAGTGACTTAAACTGCAGTTCATGGACTGGCCACTAGAGCCCGGCTCCAGAAGGGAGTCAGATCTGTATCTCCCTGATGTTAAAATGCCCAACTTTACAGCAGAAAAACACGTTTACAGTCTGGTACAAAAAGTGGTTTTGGTCTATACGGCTAATTTTCCCTTCATGACAACTGTGAGGGGGTGAATTATTTTTAACTCCTAATTGAGGGTGCGGCCATTTGAGTGACAGGTGGATTGTCGCTATGGTCGAGCTAGGCAGGTGTGGTTTCAGCAAGATGGCGACAACCGGCTCCGCCCACTTTAGACGTAAACTGATGCATACGGCCGTCTGTCAGTAGCTGGTTATTTTAGTTTATATAGTTTTAAATATGGATATTTTTTATACACAGATGCTTCGCTTCAGAAGGCCTTTATTAACCCCTGGAGTCGTGTGGAGCACTTTTATGATGGATAGATGCACTTTTATGATGGATGGATACATTTTTATGATGGATGGATTCACTTTTATGATGGATGGATTCACTTTTATGATGGATAGATGCACTTTTATGATGGATGGATGCACTTTTATGATGGATGGATGCAGTTTTATGATGGATAGATGCACTTTTATGCACTTCAAAACAGAAACAGTCATTCACTGCCGGTATAAAGCTGGGGAGAGTCAGGACTTTATTAATGTAACTCTGATTGTGTTCGTCTGAGAGAAGAATGTCATACACACCTAGGATGAGCTGAGGGAGAGGAAATCATGGAGTCATCTCCATTTCTGGGTGAACTATCCCTTTAAGACACATCCAAGAGCCTGGCCCTTGGCGTCATTGTCGTCAAACCAAAAGTTTCGAGTTTAGCTCCAGCACATCTGTCTGGAAGTTTCCAGTGATCCTGAAGATCTTGTTTAGCTTGTGTTTAATTGGGGCTGGAGTGAAAACCCTGCTGGAAGGTGGAAGCGGGACTGGACATATATGCCATGGGCATCTGAACCATTGTATGTGGATAGATGGAGATCCACTTTTTACAACCAATGACACTGGACCCCATTCACTTTTACTGTCTCTAATTCAGCACACGTCTGTTCACCTACCCCTAACCGATAAACACTTATCAAACACACGTTAGATGCTTTATGTCCACTTTTAGAATATTTTCTTCATTTTTATTGAAGATAAATGCCTTTCCGATCTGATGTGTGATGGGAAAGGGAGTAGAGTGAGTTTGGCAAAAGGCGGATTCAAACCTCGGGTCGATTTGCCCCTACACTATTACCACTGTGGATAATTCTGTGTTTTCCGTCGTTTTGTCTGGCTCAACAACTAGACGTTTAGTAAACAAGGCAGGCTATTCGCTCTTAATGTACATGGCATTACTGCAGTGAAGTTTTCTGGGGGAGGACCCACCACATTTTTTTGCTTCTGACTCCCATGATATATACGTTTACACAACTCAGATTTGAGATCTGCAGACGAGGGGAAGCTCTAGAGCAAATAATGTAATAACATTCTTCAGAACATCTTTTGTGTTCCACTGAGGATAGAAAGTTAATGGGTTTGCAACAACATGGCGGTGAGTAACATAACCATTTAAATATTGTTAGAATACACTAACAAGCAGTCAAAGGCGATCGCTCGGATGAATGATTGAACTGGTGCTTTCCTGCAGGCTCTTCATGGCCGTATGTCAGGTCAGATGGAGCGGGACCTCCGTGTGGATCTGGGCTTCCGGGGCATGCCGATGACAGAGGAACAGAGGCGGCAGTTCAGCCCTGGCCCTCGCACTACCATGTTCCGTATCCCAGAATTCAAGTGGTCACCCATGCATCAGCGCCTTCTCACGGACCTGCTCTTCGCCCTGGAAAGTGACGTGCACATGTGGAGGAGGTATGAGGGTTTGGTTTTCAGAAATGATCGACTAACACGTGATGGATGAACATCTTGAGCTGGTCCTGGAAAAACTTAACTGACCCCCAACCCTACTCCTGTCCCTATCCGTGAAACTGTTCCAGGACCAACAGCAAGGATGTCCTGTGTGTTACTTGACAGTAAAATGCTGTAAAGATGAACATGTTGTACACTTTTTACAAGCTCTTGCCTCACTGCTGTCTTTCTTGGTTCTCTCTTTCTCTCAGCCACTCGACGAAATCTGTCATGGACTTCGTAAACAGCAACGAGAACATTATATTTGTCCACAACACCATCCACCTCATATCTCAGATGGTTGATAACATCATTATAGCATGTGGTGGGATCCTGCCCTTGCTCTCTGCTGCCACCTCCCCATCTGTAAGTGGCACATGGTCGCCCCCTAGTGGACATTATCATTACTACAACATCTAAAACATTTTTTAATGACAGGTTTTTCTTTTTTTGGGTTGGAACTGATGTAATAGGAACATTTAGAGTCCCTGAATATCGCTAAAAGTTATGATTGTCTCATCTTATACTGATGAGGTGGACGCATTTCAAGATTAAGAGTCCTGACTCCAGATCAGTATTTGTTCCACACACAGAAACATCCTCGAATGCTCTACTTTTGCCGCTTTCTTCTATGTTGTTGGACATCTTACCTGCAGCTTAACCTTTTTCTTTCTGGCAAACATTCTTACAGCTTTATCTGAAATTTCCTGACTCTTTTTGTGCTCCTTTATTGTCTCTAATTCCTTTCTTCCCCCCTTCTCTTTAATTCTCTCTCTGTTTCTCTTTTTTGTTTTGCATGTACAGAGTTCTAAGGTTAGTGCGAACCCTGTAAGTTCCAGTTTATTTTATTCTTCTCTAATGTTCACAGCATTTATTTTTAACGTTACATTTTAATATCACTAACATCACAGTCCACCGTTTAAAATATGATCCATTTCAGATCATTTCCATCTTTATTCATTCATTTGAATCACATAATTTGTGTATTAAAGTTGTTTATGTTGTGCTGACCAATAGTCTTTAGAGATATTAGCAGTGCAGCATCAAGCAAGTGTTTAGTTGCAATAGAAATGTGATATTTGCTGTCAGCCGTGATTAATTTATTCTGTACGCAATAGGTCAATAGGTGTCCAATAAGTAGTGAGTAGTATCTGGCTGGTCATGTGATTTCAAAATGTTAGAAGTTAGTGAACATGATTTTAACCATAAGTACTATTTATGTCTTTGTGTATAGTTTCTACAAAACTAACTGAATGGTGCATTGAGGTTATTGATGTATTATCAGTATTGGTCATTTACGGTACATGCTCTATACACCGATCAGGCATAACATTATGACCAGGTGAAGTGAACAGCACTGATGATCTCTTCATCACGGCTCCTGTTAGTGGGTGGGATATATTAGGCAGCAAGTGAACATTTTGTCCTCAGAGTTGATGTGTTAGAAGCAGGAAAAATGGGCAAGCGTAAGGATTTGAGTGAGTTTGACAAGGGCCAGATTGTGATGGCTAGACGACTGGGTCAGAGCATCTCCAGAACTGCAGCTCTTGTGGGGTGTTCCCGGTCTGCAGTGGTCAGGATCTATCAAAAGTGCTCCAAGGAAGGAACAGTGGAGAACCGGACACAGGGTCATGGGCGGCCAAGGCTCATTGATGCACGTGGGGAGCGAAGGCTGGCCCGTGTGGTCCGATCAAACAGACGAGCTACTGGAGCTCAAACTGCTCAAGAAGTTAATGCTGGTTCTGATAGAAAGGTGTCAGAATACACAGAGCATCTCAGTTTGTTGCGTATGGGGCGGCATAGCCGCTGACCAGTCAGGGTGCCCATGCTGACCCCTGTCCAATGTCGAAAGTACAATATTAGGTCATAATGTTATGCCTGATCGGGGTCATATCTGATAAAAGCAGCTCATCACACCTCCCATATGTTTGTATGTTTCATCATCATGTCTGTTATTCATGACAAACCTTTGCAAAGACACATATACTGATATTAAACTGCATTAACTATATGAACACACGCCCTGGTGCTGTGCTAGCCCCCGGCTCTGCTGGTCCATTAATGAGGCTCTTTACTGAATGCCAACTTAATTTCTTCCCCTCTGTGTTGGTCATAAAGACACAGGGAGGTTCTTGCTTACAGAAAGGGGCAAAAAGCAATGAAGTTAATAGCTTGCCAGGAAGCTCTGGTGCAGGGGCTGAGGTGGGTCTGAGCTGTCGCTCCTATACATACCCACAATGCACCGCTGCGTGACCCCTTTTTATCCACCACTATTATGTCTCCCAGCAACGAGCATGTTCCCAGTTTTCAACATCAATTATGTTATTTTCAGGACTCTGATCACCACACTTAGGGTCTGTGGTAGTAGTTCATATCTCCATCACCCCATTTAAAAGCAATTTTTTACCAAAAGAGGCTTTTCAAAGAGTTTAAAAGCATATTTGCCTCTGCGTAAAGGGTCTTTAAAACATCGCCGTGGGTGTCTGTACTTACGTACCTTTGATATCATTTGATACACCATGTAAATACACTGCTGTCTTGGTGAGCATTAAAGACTAAAAACATTTCAAATCTTACAGATCAAAAACTTTTGAACGGCAGTGTATCGAACTTTTGATATTGATGTTGCAAAACGGTGATGTGTTCCCTGACCACTGCAAAGATGAAGTGCACGCACACACACACACACACACACACACACACACACACACACACACACACACACACACACACACACACACACACACACACACACACCTGTTCACACTCAAATGGGTGTCACTCTGGTTTGAACACACTTCCTCCCCACCACAGGCATTTCAATGTGTTTTGAGAGGCATGTTTCATGTGAAGATATGGATTTGCTGCTATCACACATGCGTTTGTCTGTCAGCACATTGTGAACAGTGTGATTCTTTATAGCTGTGAGCATTACTCTGTGTTTTAGTGTGTGTGTGTGTTTGCTCTAAAAATGTATTAGGATATGTTTCTAAACTCCTGGTTGTGTGTGTGTGTACAGACAGAGCTTGAGAATGTGGAGGCGACCCAAGGCATGTCGTCAGAGACGGCGGTCACGTTTCTCAGCCGGCTGATGGCCATGGTGGACGTGCTCGTGTTCGCCAGCTCTCTCAACTTCAGTGAGATCGAGGCTGAGAAGAACATGTCGTCAGGGGGACTGATGCGCCAGTGTCTGCGGTTAGGTATGTATCGTGAATCTTACCCAAAGTAAAGTAGTTTAGAAGGAAAGTCCTTGTACCTTAAAGTTGAAGTGTGTAATTTCTGTTGAAATGTTGAAAAGAAGTTGATATGTTTACTTATATTTTTATCTCCATTATTAATGCTGAATAAGATAAAGTATTTAAAGTGCACATAACACACACAGTTTGTGCCAGTCTCGTGTTAGTCTGGAGTATCTGTAGAGTAGTGTTGATCCTTCATATCTCCCAAGAGTCTTTAGTTTATCAGATTTATAAAAGACAGATACACTGTACCGATTCTTCCTGAAAACAGCCGAGCTCGTGGAGGCGTGCAGTGGGCGGAGCTAAAGAGACACACACACACACACACGTTGGTGTTGTTCACATTATATGCACTGATTGCCAACAAAACACACACATTTGATGCAGCTTCACTCACCGCCTGAGGTTTCCACTCATGACCGGGAACAAACACACACACTTGCAGAACTCCGGAAACACAAACTGCATCCACTGTTCCCTTAACGCTGGGTTATTTGGGAAGCTGAACAAGCTGATCTTTCCCTCACAGCAGAAACACACTTCTTTAGTGACAGTGTTGATCTCGTGTCTAAAAACACAACGCCAGCGCCGCCGACGGCTCCCATAACCTGAACCAAGCTCTGTGATGGACGCGCTCTTGCTCTCACTCTGGGTGATGTGTGTCTGTGTCCGTGTGTGTCCGTGTGTGTCCGTGTGTGTCCGTCTGTGTCCGTCTGTGTGTGTCCATCTGTGTCCGTCTGTCTGTGTCTGTCTGTGTGTCTGTCTGTCTGTCTGTGTCTGTGTGTGTGTCTGTCTGTCTGTCTGTGTGTGTGTCTGTCTGTCTGTCTGTCTGTGTGTGTGTGTGTCTGTCTGTCTGTCTGTGTGTGTCTGTCTGTCTGTCTGTCTGTGTGTGTGTGTCTGTCTGTCTGTCTGTCTGTGTCTGTCTGTGTCTGTGTCTGTGCGTGTCTGTCTGTGTGTGTCTGTCTGTCTGTCTGTCTGTCTGTGTCTGTCTGTCTGTGTCTGTGTGTGTCTGTCTGTGTCTGTCTGTCTGTGTGTGTCTGTCTGTGTGTGTGTCTGTCTGTCTGTCTGTGTGTGTGTCTGTGTGTGTGTCTGTCTGTCTGTGTGTCTGTCTGTGTGTGTCTGTCTGTCTGTCTGTCTGTGTGTGTCTGTCTGTCTGTGTGTGTCTGTCTGTGTGTGTCTGTCTGTCTGTCTGTCTGTCTGTGTGTGTCTGTCTGTCTGTCTGTCTGTCTGTCTGTGTGTGTCTGTCTGTCTGTCTGTCTGTCTGTCTGTGTGTGTGTGTGCCCATATAAGGAATTCTGCCCTTTATGACATCATACAGGGCCATACTCTGAAACATTTTTTTTTCTGAAACTGAAGTAGTGTAAATAGATTTTTTTTTTTTTTTACTTTGTCCATGTTTAGCATGAGACTCAACTCTTTAACAGTGTAAATAAGTCAGAATGCAGGAAACAGCATTAAGGCTTGTTCACACGGGGATGATTATCGTGCACTTATCATAGACGTTTAACGCCTCGTGACTAAACAAAGGGCGCAAATGTGAGTGTGCACACCGTCGCACAAAACGCCAGGTGTAAAAGTGTAATTTTTAAATCGTTAAAAACTGTCCGACCAATGAGATCGAACAGCGACGACGAAGAGGAAGTAAGTAGACAAAGAAGAGGCAACAAGGCCAGATTAATGTAGAGCTGCTGGTCTCTTTGGTGTCTGCACACACAGAACTTTAGGACAAACGCCACAGCAACATAAGAGGGAGGAGTTATTGAGAGGCATTGCAGATCATATAGGATTTGATGGTGAGTTCCATCTGCAATCAAATCAACCATCATCTACTGTCAGGGACTGAATTTGCACGTTCACTTGGCAAAAAAAATTGCTTGGGTATGAACACCAAGACGTGTCAAAAATGCTCCAGCTTTAGACGTCCCCTTTAAACAGTAATAAAAACACACCTCACCTTTAAAATGGGTTCAAAGCACAAGGAGAAAACTGAGGAAAAATCTCAGTACACAGTTTGGGGTCAGTAAGATTTTTTGTTTTCAAGAAATTAATACTTTTATTCAGCAAAGCTGCATTAAATTGATCAAAAGTGACAGTGAAGAATTTTACATTTATACAAAATGAAATCTATTTAATAAAAAAAATGCTTTTGAGCATCAGATCCTCATATCAGAATGATTAGTGAAGGATCATGTGACACTGAAGACTGGAGTAATGATGATAAACTCAGCTTTGATCACAGGAATAAATCACACTTTACTGTATATTCACACAGAGAACAGCTGATCTACACTGGAGGAGTATTACACTGATCTACTGGAGTTATGAGCAGATTAATGCAACCTTGGCGAGCAGAAGAGACTCTTTCAAAAGCCAAAAATATCTTACTGATACCTACTGTGTTGGGTGTGTGTGTGTGTGGTGTGATGTGAATTTAATCGAGGCGTAGGCTCTAGTAAATGTGTTTTTGTCGTGTCAGTGTGTTGTGTAGCAGTGAGGAACTGTCTGGAGTGCCGGCAGAGACAGAGAGACAGAGGAAGCAAAACCTCACTGCCAATCAGCAAAACCCAGGAGAACCTGCAGACCGCAGCGTCCGCCAGCAAGGTCAAAAACTCACACACTCACACACCTGCACAAACACGTTCTAGAAGAAAACACATCAAATGCACATCAGAAACACACACTAAATTGTGACTTGTATGGAGGAAGTGTGTGTCCTGCGTGTGCTGAGGTATAACGGATGATTTTCTCTCCCTCCTGCTGCAGACCATCATACAGAACGTCCCGCGTAACCTTTCCCCCATCAAAGACCCAGACAGACTCCTGCAGGACGTGGACATCAATCGCCTCCGCGCCGTTGTCTTCAGAGATGTGGTGAGAAACTCTCTTACCTGAGTCGGAGCGAAGCGTGATGCTAACCTGAACAGAATGATTGTTAACTGTGCTGTGCGTTTGACAGGATGACAGTAAGCAGGCTCAGTTTCTGGCTCTGGCTGTGGTCTACTTCATCTCTGTCCTCATGGTGTCCAAATACCGGGACATCCTGGAGCCGCAGCGGGAGATTGGCAGGTCCAGCAGCGTATCAGGGAGAAGCATTCGACAAGAGATTAATTCACCCACCAGCACAGGTGAGCGCTCTGACTGAGCATCTGAGTGTGTGAGCTGGTTTGCTTTCTCAGTCGTATGTATTTTTAGTCGTTTGCCACACCCCACAAATGCTAATAAGTGTTCATCACACAGTCAAACACCTTCCACTTTTCTTAGCAGATTATCTACGCTGCTGTATATAGTCATCCAGCTCTGCCCGCAGGGAGGATTTCAACGAATTAAGCCTGTGAATCATTATCACGTTACAAATCGTGGGCCCTATTTTAGCGATCTGAGCTCACGGTGCATGTGCTCTTAGGACGTGTCCGAATCCACTATTGCTAATTTAGTGATGGAATGGCAGTCGGCACACCCGGCTCATGGTCCAAAAGGGCCGTCCCGTCGTTAAACTAGCAAACATGGATTCGGACATACCCTAAGAGCACCTGCGCCGTGAGCTCAGATCGGTAAAATATAGCTGCTTGATATTTTTGGTGGAAACTGTGATACACTGCTACTTAAAAGTTTTGGAGGAAGATTTAAAAAAAATGTTTTATTTGTATCAATTGATCAAAAGTGACAGTTAAGACAGTTATGTTACAAAAGATTATTTCAAATAAATGCTGTTCCTTTGAACTTTCTATTCAATATATTATGGTTTTCACAAAAATATAAAGCAGCAAAAACTGTTTTCTAATTTATAATAATCATAAATGTGTGTTGAGCATCAGATCCTCATCTGAGAGTGATCAGTGAAGGATCATGTGACACTGAAGACTGGAGTAATGATGATAAACTCAGCTTTGATCACAGGAATAAATCACACTTTACTGTATATTCACACAGAGAACAGCTGATTTAAATTGTAATACTATTTCTGAATTTTTTAAATATTTTTACTATATTTGTGATCAAATGAATGCAGCCTTGGTGAACATATCAGACTTTCAAAAACATAAAAAAATCGTATTATTATATATAAAATATTATTATGTTAATGTTTAACTCCTGTGTGTGTGTTTGTGTGTGTGCAAACTGCAGAAAACCCCTCCTCGTTCTCAGATGGAGTGCGTCAGGCCGCCACCCCTCTGGAGGATCTGCCCCTGGAGGCCTCTCTGCCTCACACTGACTCGGGCATCGGCGAGGAGCAGGTCACCAGTGCTCTCAACGGCTCCGAGCTGGGCGCGGACTCTGGAGCTGGAGGCCCGGACGTCATGAGCGAGCTGCTGTGCACTCTGTCGTCGGAGGTGAGGAAGTCCCGCGAGTCCCTGCTGGAGTCGCCTCCTGGTGTGGAGGTTCTGAAGCCGGCCGCGTCCATCTCCAGCATCAGCCAATCCAACAAGGGAATCAATGTGAAGGAGATCCTGAAGAGTTTGGTGGCCGCACCAGTGGAGGGGGCAGAGGTGGGCCCCGAACCCCAGCCGTACCACCCGGACCCCGCCCTGAAGAGGGAAGCTGCAGCGATGCTGCCCATGCAGTTCCACTCGTTTGACAGGTGAGCAGCTCTAGTGTTGAGCATCAAAATAACACAAGATGCGTTTTATCATGTACATGTGCTGTTATGTTTCATGCCAACCTTATTAGTACACAAATATGTATAATATAAATATTTCATTGATGATGATGATGATAATAATAATTTTATATATATATACATACATACATACATACACACACACTATATTGCCAGGAGTATTGGGCGGCCCCTCCAGATCACTGAGTTCAGGTGTTCAATCCCTTCATGGCCACAGGTGTATAAATCAAGCACTAGGCATGCAGACGCTTCTACACACATTTGTGAAAGAATGGCTCGCTCTCAGGAGCTCAGTGAACTCAAGCGTGGTACCGTGATAGGTTGCCACCTGTGCAATAAGTCCATTCCTGAAATTTCCTCACTACTAAATATACCACGCTCAACTGTTAGTGGGATTATAACAAAGTGGAAGCAATTGGGAACAACAGCAACTCAGCCATGAAGTGGTAGGCCACGTAAAATCACAGAGTGGGGTCAGCGCATGCTGAGGGTCACAGTGCGCAGAAGTCACCAACTTTCTGCAGAGTCAATAGCTCCAGACCTCCAAACTTCTGTGGCCTTCAGATGAGCTCAAGAACAGTGCGGAGAGAGCTTCATGGAATGGGTTTCCATGGCCGAGCAGCTCATCCAAGCCTCACATCACCAAGTGCAATGCAAAGCGTGGGATGCAGTGGAGTAAAGCACGCCGCCACTGGACTCTAGAGCAGTGGAGACGTGTTCTCTGGAGTGACCAATCACGCTTCTCTGTCTGACAATCCCATGGACGAGTCTGGGTTTGGCGGTTGCCAGGAGAACGGGAGTTGAAGCTGTTAGAGCTGCAAAGGGTGGGCCGACTCCATATTAAACCCTACGGATTAAGAATGGGATGGCATTAAAGTTCATGTGCATGTAAAGGCTGGCGTCCCAAAACTTTTGCCAATATAGTGTATGTATATATAAAAAGATAATACATTAGAAGTTGTACATATATTGCACAGTATAATATAAAGTAACAAAGACACAAAACCCAAAATGATTGAATTGCATCATTCGCAGTGCTTTATGAGAGAAGCACACTCGGATATTGGGTACAATAATACGTTTTTACATTTTCTATAGATAGTTGTATTATGTATGTGTTAAATTGGACATTTCTCTCACTTTGTCCGACTTAGATTAGTTTTTTTCTGAGTGTGTTGCAATGCATTCTGGGTTTACTTCTCTTTGAAGCATACATACACTGCCATGGATTTTGTCCAAAATTAGATATTTTATGCCGCCTGTCCTTTGAAACAGATTTGCTACGCATAAAAGCTCCTAAAACCACATTTTTGAACAGAGCAAATGAACCAATAAATCAATGCGGTTTCACTTACATGTGGTCCATCAGGACGTCCTGAGAACACTTCAATTACACAAGATGTTCCTCTCATTATTAATGCAATCCATTTCTCTGTGTGTAGCTGCTTATTAACACACAGTTAGTGTAAGGGGAGAGAATATACAGTTTGTACAGTATAAAAACCATTGTCTATGGAGAGTCCTGTGAAACATGGAAACCCACCATGTGTGTGTGTGTGTGTGTGCACATGTGCGCTCACAGGAGTGTGGTGGTGCCCGTTAAGAAGCCTCCTCCAGGAAGTCTGGCCGTGAACACAGTTGGTACACCCACCACCGGAGGAGTGCCCTCTTCAGGAAGTACGCCCAATATCTTCGCTGCTGCCACGGCAACACCTAAAAGCATGATCAACACAACAGGCGAGTCTTCCTGAATATTACATAATAATAATATCATCTTACAGTGTGGTGACACGAGCGTGTACATATGGAAGACGTTTCGTTGGTGTTTATGTGCATGTCCGTTGTATCTAACAGGTGCCACTGATTCTGCCTCTTCCTCATCCTCCTCTTCATCAAGCTTTGTGAACGGTGCCACAAGTAAGAATCTCCCAGCGGTGCAGACCGTCGCACCCATGCCTGAAGACACAGTGGAAAACATGAGGTACACACACACACACACACACACACACACACACACACACACACACACCGTGCTCTTCCTCACTAACCCCAGATCATGCATTATGACCTCACTTCCTGTGCTCGTCCTCTTTTTTTGGCAGCCACGCTTCCTCCTATGATTCCCATAATCCATTAGTTTCTTAACTATCTCTCCTCTCTACACTTCCCTACATCTCTCTGTGTATCATCACACTTCCCTCTCAGACACACACTGAGGTACTGATAGTCTTTTATCCCAGATAACAATTTTTGGTTCTCAGAATGTTCCCAGAACAGACATCCTAACATTCTCTATTGGTTAGCCAGGAAAGTTTTCTTTACGTAAATAGAACATTCCCTGTTGGTTTGGAGAACGTTCCCAGAACATTCCCCTAACCTCTTTACTCCGATATAATTTACCCTGCTGTACCTCAGTAATCATATCAATAATCATATGGTATAAGTGCCATTTAATATGGACGAATGGACGTCAATAATCAATATCCGATGTCTTATTTTGAACTTGTTTAATCAATAGAAATAATCAGAGCACATAAACCTTCATATGGAGGATTAAATAGGAGTTTAAATAAAAAAGAATTTATTCGTAACTTGTATTACTGACACTGTACACAACCAGGTTTTACGTTTAAGTGCCAAATAACATTGGGTCTCATTCAATAATAACTGCGTGGATTCTTTCATATTTGTACGCGCAGGAGAACTTCACAAAACGTTCGTACGCAAATAAATTTGTTCTTAACCTCGTTCTGATGTTAGTGAATGTAGAGTGTTCTCCAAATGAGTGGCCATGTGCATGAGTTTAGTGATTTGCTTAAAACACGCCCACACCATCTCCATATAAGTGCCTTCCGCAAACGCCCACACCATCTCCATATAAGGGCTTTCCGCAAACGCCCACACCATCTCCATATAAGTGCCTTCCGCAAACGCCCACACCATCTCCATATAAGGGCCTTCCGCAAACGCCCACACCATCTCCATATAAGTGCCTTCCGCAAACGCCCACACCATCTCCATATAAGGGCCTTCATAGCGCCCACACCATCTCCATATAAGTGCCTTCCGCAAACGCCCACACCATCTCCATATAAGGGCCTTCATAAACGCCCACACCATCTCCATATAAGGGCCTTCATAAAACGCCCACACCATCTCCATATAAGTGCCTTCCGCAAACGCCCACACCATCTCCATATAAGGGCTTTCCGCACACGCAAACACTCCCACACATCTCCATATAAGGGCCTTCCTCAAACGCCCACAACATCTCCATATAATGGCCTTCCGCAAACGCCCACACCATCTCCATATAAGGGCTTTCCGCACACGCAAACACTCCCACACATCTCCATATAAGGGCTTTCCGCACACGCAAACACGCCCGCACATCTCCATATAAGGGCTTTCCGCACACGCAAACACGCCCGCACATCTCCATATAAGGGCTTTCCGCACACGCAAACACGCCCGCACATCTCCATATAAGGGCTTTCCGCACACGCAAACACGCCCGCACATCTCCATATAACGGCTTTCCGCACACGCAAACACGCCCGCACATCTCCATATAAGGGCCTTCCGCATACGCTTTCCTTATAGCCTTTCGTCACTCTCGTGAAACTTGCCTCTGTTCGCAGACGTGCTATCGCCGGATCCTCGAGCAGTGGCAAGTGTGCCATTCTCACCAGTTCTCACAATGAACACCTTTAATACAGACCCAGATTACAGACTCGCGTTAGCCATTTGTACATACGAGTATATCTGCATTATTCAGAGAAATCTCACAGCTGAAGCTATAAAGTGACTTCTCTTAATAATTTCATTATATAATTGTATATATGGATTATATAATACAATGCAATATACTTCAATGTAATTATAGTCATGTTAGGATGAAATATAACTTCTTAACACGATTATAAAGTAATACAGAGTAAGTTCTTTTTGCGTACATGTGGTTTCAGTTCTTTGGTGAATTGTGATTTGTTCTTAAAATCGTTTGTGCGCACATTTCACGCATGCATCGTAAATGAGACCCAAAGACTTCAACACAATATGGGGTTTTAAAATGAATTTTATTCACAGACATTAAAAAATTAATAACGTTTACTTAAATGTGATAATTGCATTAATTTCCTACCATTGAATTAACGGGATGTATTTCTCTCTTTTAGTCAGTAAAATGTCCCGGTTAACATCATGTTGTCTTCAATTACATGTCAAATCTCTCTGAGATCACACTATTTACACTCGTATATTTATTAATTATAACTTATTATTCAATAAAAATGTATTAGCCTTTGCCGAGTTCGCTCTTCTCTCTTTTCCCATCACACATCACATCGGAAAGGCATTTACTTTCAATAAAAATGAAGAAAATGTTCTAAAAGTGGAAATAAATTGCCAAACAAAATGTTTAATAATAATAAAAGCATTTATTGGGTAGGGTTAGGGGTCAGTGAGGGAGGGCTTTTATTATCCCATTAAGGCGGCATCCATTTAATAATTTTTATAAATATAATCATTTGCATTGTTATTATTGCATCCTGTTAATGTACAGCAACAATGAGGTGCAAATAGTGTGTATCTGTCAAAAAAGTATAAATTACATGTAATTACTATTTACACATTACAAATAACTGCTACTTTTACATGTGTAAATAGAATATATCAGTATATCAGTGTAAATGGAATACGTCGCTATATCAGTGTAAATAGAATATATCACTATATCAGTGTAAATGGAATACGTCACTATATCAGTGTAAATGGAATACGTCACTATCAGTGCAAATGGAATACGTCACTATATCAGTGTAAATGGAATACGTCACTATATCAGTGTAAATGGAATACGTCACTATATCAGTGTAAATGGAATACGTGCTATCAGTGTAAATGGAATGCGTCGCTATCAGTGTAAATGGAATGCGTCGCTATATCAGTGTAAATGGAATAAGCTATATCAGTGTAAATGGAATAAATGCGCTATATCAGTGTAAATGGAATACGTCGCTATATCAGTGTAAATGGAATAAATCGCTATATCAGTGTAAATGGAATACGTCACTATATCAGTGTAAATGGAATACGTCACTATATCAGTGTAAATGGAATACGTCACTATATCAGTGTAAATGGAATACGTCGCTATATCAGTGTAAATGGAATACGTCACTATCAGTGTAAATGGAATACGTCACTATATCAGTGTAAATGGAATACGTCACTATCAGTATCAGTGTAAATGGAATACGTCACTATCAGTGTAAATGGAATACGTCACTATATCAGTGTAAATGGAATACGTCACTATATCAGTGTAAATGGAATACGTCACTATCAGTGTAAATGGAATACGTCACTATATCAGTGTAAAATGGAATACGTCACTATCAGTGTAAATGGAATACGTCACTATCAGTGTAAATGGAATACGTCGCTATATCAGTGTAAATGGAATACGTCGCTATCAGTGTAAATGGAATACGTCAGCTATCGGTGTAAATGGAATGCAAATGGAATAGCTATCAGTGTAAATGGAATGTGTTAAGCTATCAGTGTAAATGGAATGCGTATCAGTGTAAATGGAATACGTCGGCTATATCAGTGTAAATGGAATACGTCGCTATCAGTGTAAATGGAATACGTGCAAGCTATCAGTGTAAATGGAATACGTGCGCTATCAGTGTAAATGGAATCGTCGCTATATCAGTGTAAATGGAATGTCGCTAATGGTGTAAATGGAATATCGTGCAAATGGAATATCAGTGTAAATGGAATACGTCACTATATCAGTGTAAAATGGAATACGTCACTATCAGTGTAAATGGAATACGTCGCTATATCAGTGTAAATGGAATACGTCGCTATCAGTGTAAATGGAATACGTCACTATATCAGTGTAAATGGAATACGTCACTATCAGTGTAAATGGAATACGTCACTATATCAGTGTAAATGGAATACGTCGCTATATCAGTGTAAATGGAATACGTCACTATCAGTGTAAATGGAATACGTCGCTATATCAGTGTAAATCAATAAATAATCAGTGTAAATGGAATACGTCACTATATCAGTGTAAATGGAATACGTCGCTATATCAGTGTAAATGGAATACGTCGCTATCAGTGTAAATGGAATACGTCGCTATATCAGTGTAAATGGAATACGTCGCTATATCAGTGTAAATGGAATACGTCGCTATCAGTGTAAATGGAATACGCATTATATCAGCTATATCAGTGTAAATGGAATGCGTACGCTATCAGTGTAAATGGAATACGTCACTATATCAGTGTAAATGGAATCACTATATCGTGTAAATGGAATATCGCTATATCAGTGTAAATGGAACGTCACTATCAGTCGCGTCATATCAGTGTAAATGGAATACGTACTATCAGTGTAAATGGAATACGTCGCTATCAGTGTAAATGGAATGCGTCGCTATATCAGTGTAAATGGAATACGTCGCTATATCAGTGTAAATGGAATGCGTATATCAGTGTAAATGGAATACGTCACTATATCAGTGTAAATGGAATACGTCACTATATCAGTGTAAATGGAATATCATCACTATAAATGGAATACGTCACTATATCAGTGTAAATGGAATAAATCGCTATATCAGTGTAAATGGAATACGTCGCTATATCAGTGTAAATGGAATACGTCGCTATATCAGTGTAAATGGAATACGTCATTTCTATATCAGTGTAAATGGAATATCGCTATATCAGTGTAAATGGAATACGTCAGCTATATCAGTCAAATGTAATTATGCTATATCAGTGTAAATGGAATACGTCGCTATATCAGTGTAAATGGAATACGTATCAGTGTAAATGGAATATCACTATATCAGTGTAAATGGAATGTCACTATATCAGTGTAAATGGAATACGTCACTATATCAGTGTAAATGGAATACGTCACTATATCAGTGTAAATGGAATACGTCACTATCAGTGTAAATGGAATACGTCACTATATCAGTGTAAATGGAATACGTCACTATCAGTGTAAATGGAATGCGTCACTATATCAGTGTAAATGGAATATCGTCACTATCAGTGTAAATGGAATACGTCAGCTATCAGTGTAAATGGAATATCGTGGCTATCAGTGTAAATGGAATATCGTCAGCTATCAGTGTAAATGGAATACGTCGCTATCAGTGTAAATGGAATATCATAAGCTATATCAGTGTAAATGGAATACGTCGCTATCAGTGTAAATGGAATACGTCACTATATCAGTGTAAAATGGAATACGTCAAGCTATCAGTGTAAATGGAATACGTCAAGCTATATCAGTGTAAATGGAATACGTCACTATATCAGTGTAAATGGAATACGTCACTATATCAGTGTAAATGGAATACGTTAAGCTATCAGTGTAAATGGAATGCGTCACTATATCAGTGTAAATGGAATACGTCACTATATCAGTGTAAATGGAATACGTCACTATATCAGTGTAAATGGAATACGTCGCTATCAGTGTAAATGGAATACGTCGCTATCAGTGTAAATGGAATACGTCGCTATATCAGTGTAAATGGAATACGTCGCTATCAGTGTAAATGGAATGGAATGCGTCGCTATATCAGTGTAAATGGAATATCGTCGCTATATCAGTGTAAATGGAATACGTATCGCTATCAGTGCAAATGGAATACGTCACTATATCAGTGTAAATGGAATATGTCACTATCAGTGTAAATGGAATACGTCACTATATCAGTGTAAATGGAATAAATCGCTATATCAGTGCTATATCAGTGTAAATGGAATACGTCACTATATCAGTGTAAATGGAATACGTCACTATCAGTGTAAATGGAATACGTCGCTATATCAGTGTAAATGGAATACGTCGCTATCAGTGTAAATGGAATACGTCGCTATATCAGTGTAAATGGAATACGTCGCTATATCAGTGTAAATGGAATACGTCGCTATATCAGTGTAAATGGAATACGTCGCTATCAGTGTAAATGGAATAATATGTCGCTATCAGTGTAAATGGAATATCGTCGCTATATCAGTGTAAATGGAATACGTCGCTATATCAGTGCTATATCAGTGTAAATGGAATACGTCGCTATATCAGTGTAAATGGAATACGTCGCTATCAGTGTAAATGGAATACATCGCTATATCAGTGTAAATGGAATACGTCACTATCAGTGTAAATGGAATACGTCACTACATCAGTGTAAATGGAATATGGAATACATCGCTATATCAGTGTAAATGGAATACGTCACTATCAGTGCAAATGGAATACATCGCTATATCAGTGTAAATGGAATATGGAATACATCGCTATATCAGTGTAAATGGAATACGTCACTATCAGTGTAAATGGAATATCGTCGCTATCAGTGTAAATGGAATACGTCGCTATCAGTGTAAATGGAATACGTCGCTATATCAGTGTAAATGGAATACGTCGCTATATCAGTGCTATATCAGTGTAAATGGAATACGTCGCTATATCAGTGTAAATGGAATACGTATATCAGTGTAAATGGAATACGTCACTATATCAGTGTAAATGGAATACGCCGCTATATCAGTGTAAATGGAATGGAATCACGTCACTATCAGTGTAAATGGAATACGTCGCTATATCAGTGTAAATGGAATACGTCGCTATATCAGTGTAAATGGAATACGTCGCTATCAGTGTAAATGGAATATGCTATCAGTGTAAATGGAATACGTCAGCTATCAGTGTAAATGGAATACGTCGCTATATCAGTGTAAATGGAATATGCCGCTATATCAGTGTAAATGGAATACGTCGCTATATCAGTGTAAATGGAATACGTCATTACTATATCAGTGTAAATGGAATACGTCACTATCAGTGTAAATGGAATACGTCGCTATATCAGTGTAAATGGAATACGTCGCTATATCAGTGTAAATGGAATACGTCACTATCAGTGTAAATGGAATATGGAATACATCGCTATATCAGTGTAAATGGAATACGTCGCTATCAGTGCAAATGGAATACGTCACTATCAGTGTAAATGGAATATGGAATACATCGCTATATCAGTGTAAATGGAATACGTCACTATCAGTGCAAATGGAATACATCGCTATCAGTGCAAATGGAATACGTCACTATATCAGTGTAAATGGAATACGTCACTATCAGTGTAAATGGAATACGTCACTATATCAGTGTAAATGGAATACGTCACTATATCAGTGTAAATGGAATACGTCGCTATCAGTGTAAATGGAATACGTCACTATCAGTGTAAATGGAATACGTCACTATATCAGTGTAAATGGAATACGTCACTATCAGTGTAAATGGAATACATCGCTATATCAGTGTAAATGGAATACGTCACTATATCAGTGTAAATGGAATACGTCACTATCAGTGTAAATGGAATACATCGCTATATCAGTGTAAATGGAATACGTCACTATCAGTGTAAATGGAATACGTCACTATCAGTGTAAATGGAATACGTCGCTATCAGTGTAAATGGAATACGTCACTACATCAGTGTAAATGGAATACGTCACTATATCAGTGTAAATGGAATACGTCGCTATATCAGTGTAAATGGAATACGTCGCTATCAGTGTAAATGGAATACATCAGCTATATCAGTGTAAATGGAATACGTCACTATCAGTGTAAATGGAATACGTCACTACATCAGTGTAAATGGAATATGGAATACATCGCTATATCAGTGTAAATGGAATACGTCACTATCAGTGCAAATGGAATACATCGCTATATCAGTGTAAATGGAATATGGAATACATCGCTATATCAGTGTAAATGGAATACGTCACTATCAGTGTAAATGGAATGCGTCGCTATATCAGTGTAAATGGAATACGTCGCTATCAGTGCAAATGGAATACGTCACTATATCAGTGTAAATGGAATACGTCACTATATCAGTGCAAATGGAATACGTCACTATCAGTGTAAATGGAATACGTCGCTATCAGTGTAAATGGAATACGTCGCTATATCAGTGCAAATGGAATACGTCGCTATATCAGTGTAAATGGAATACGTCACTATATCAGTGCAAATGGAATACGTCAAGCTATCAGTGCAAATGGAATACGCGATCTATATCAGTGTAAATGGAATACGTCACTATATCAGTGTAAATGGAATACGTCGTCACTATATCAGTGCAAATGGAATACGTCACTATATCAGTGTAAATGGAATACGTAAGCTATCAGTGTAAATGGAATACGTCGCTATATCAGTGTAAATGGAATACGTCGCTATCAGTGCAAATGGAATACGTCACTATCAGTGCAAATGGAATATGTCGCTATATCAGTGTAAATGGAATACGTCACTATATCAGTGTAAATGGAATACGTCACTATCAGTGTAAATGGAATACGTCGCTATATCAGTGTAAATGGAATACGTCAAGCTATCAGTGCAAATGGAATACGCCGCTATCAGTGTAAATGGAATACGTCACTATATCAGTGTAAATGGAATACGTCACTATATCAGTGTAAATGGAATACGTCACTATCATCAAATGGAATAATGGAATGCGCGTATATCAGTGTAAATGGAATACGCCATCGTCAGTGTAAATGGAACTATATCAGTGTAAATGGAATACGTCATCTATCAGTGTAAATGGAATACGTATATCGCTATCAGTGTAAATGGAATATCAGCGTCATATCAGTGTAAATGGAATACGTCACTATCAGTGTCAGTGTAAATGGAATACGTCACTATATCAGTGGAATACGTCGCTATAAATGGAATAAATCGCTATATCAGTGTAAATGGAATCGTCGCTATATCAGTGTAAATGGAATGCGTCGTATCAGTGTAA
>CM031952.1:10370508-10378008 GCA_018749465.1 Paracanthobrama guichenoti | reverse complement strand
TAAATAACCAAAAATACATAACGTAACACTGTATTTTACAGTGTGCTTGTTATATGTTACATGTACTTACCATAGTAATAACAGTAAATTATGCATAAATATATGCAACTAACCCTCAACCTAACCCTATAGTAAGTACATGCAGTTAATTATTATTGCTCTGTACTTAAATGTATAATTACAGTGTAACAATGACACCTTAAAATAGTGTAGCCAAAAACAGTCCGAAAGCATTTATTAATCTTAGTTCATATTAAATGTACTAATGCATTATTTAAAAAAATAAGTTGTATTTATATACTATACTGTATTTTTAACTAATGCTAATAAATACTGTAACTCATGTATTGCTCATTGTGTAAAGCATTAACACATGGGACCATGCTAAATATGTATGCAGCTTGTTTTGAAAGTTACGGTGGACCTTTTTGATTTTGTTTTAAATTTGTTTGAATAAAAATACATTTTAATTTTTTTAAGCAACACATTTTATGTGTCACAAAATTATATATTTATATTTTTCATTAAGCATTTTCTTTACAACAAAATGTATGCAATAAATAAACACATACACAGAATGGTTTTTAATGTGCAGTAATTTCTGCCCCAGTGCTGATTCCATCAAATGACAAACACTTGCTCACACCAGGCCGAGTCCATCAGGCCATCTTTATTGTTGAGCTCTGAGAGGATGTCCTCTCTTCATTTAATCTGAAATCCACATCTAGTGATTCACTTTTGCTGTTTGTTCCACCACTGTCTTTTGTCTCCTCTCCTCTCTCTCCTCTCCTCTCCTCTCCTCTCCTCTCCTCTCCTCTCTCTCTCCTCTCCCTCTCCTCTCCTCTCTCTCCTCCTCTCCTCCTCTCCTCTCATCTCCTCTCTCCTCTCTCTCTCTCTCCTCTCTCCTCTCCTCTCTCTCCTCTCATCTCCTCTCTCTCCTCTCTCTCCTCTCCTCTCCTCTCTCTCCTCTCTCCTCTCTCTCCTCTCTCCTCCTCCTCTCTCTCCTCTCCTCTCCCTCTCTCTCTCTCCTCCTCTCTCTCTCTCCTTCTCTCTCCTCTCCTCTCCTCTCCTCTCATCTCTCCTCTCTCTCTCTCTCCTCTTATCTCCTCTCATCTCTCCCTCTCCTCTCTCTCCTCCTCTCATCTCTCCTCTCATCTCTCCTCTCCTCTCATCTCTCCTCTCCTCTCTCTCTCTCCTCTCTCTCTCTCCTCTCCTCCTCCTCCTCTCCTCTCCTCTCATCTCTCCTCTCTCTCCTCTCCTCTTATCTCCTCTCATCTCTCCTCTCCTCTCTCTCTCCTCCTCTCATCTCTCCTCCTCTCTCCTCTCTCTCCTCTCCTCTCTCTCTTCTCTCTCCTCTCTCTCTCTCTCCTCTCTCATCTCCTCTCCTCTCTCTCATCTCTCCTCTCATCTCTCCTCTCCTCTCTCTCCTCCTCTCCTCTCTCCTCTCTCTCCTCTCCTCTCTCTCCTCTCTCTCTCTCTCTCTCCTCTCTCTCCTCTCATCTCTCTCTCTCATCTCTCTCCTCTCTCCTCTCCTCTCCTCTCATCTCTCTCTCCTCTCTCATCCTCTCTCTCTCCTCTCTCCTCTCCTCTCCTCTCTCCTCTCCTCTCTCATCTCTCCTCTCCTCTCTCTCCTCCTCTCATCTCTCCTCTCCTCTCATCTCTCCCTCTCCTCTCTCAGTCTCTCTCCTCTCATCTCTCCTCTCCTCTCTCTCCTCTCCTCTTATCTCCTCTCCTCTCCTCATCCTCTCTCTCCTCTCCTCTCTCATCTCCTCTCTCCTTCTCTCTCCTCTCCTCTTATCTCCTCTCATCTCTCCTCTCCTCTCTCTCCTCCTCTCATCTCCTCCTCTCATCTCTCCTCTCCTCTCTCATCTCCTCTCTCTCCTCCTCATCTCTCCTCTCTCCTCTCTCTCCTCCTCTCCTCTCTCCCTTCTCTCTCCTCTCATCTCTCCTCTCTCTCCTCTCCTCTTATCTCCTCTCATCATCTCTCCTCTCCTCTCTCTCCTCCTCTCATCTCTCCTCTCCTCTCATCTCTCCTCTCCTCTCTCTCTCTCTCTTCTCTCATCTCTCCTCTCCTCTCTCTCTCTCTCTCCTCTTATCTCCTCTCTCTCTCTCCTCTCCCTCTCTCTCTCTCTCTCTCTCCTCTCCTCTCTCCTCCTCTCATCTCTCCTCTCCTCTCTCTCTCCTCCTCTCATCTCTCCTCCTCTCTCCTCTCATCTCCTCTCATCTCTCCTCTCTCTCCTCCTCTCTCCTCCCCTCTCCTCCTCTCTCTCTCCTCTCCTCTCCTCTCCTCTCCTCTCCTCTCCTCTCCTCTCCTCTCCTCTCCTCTCCTCTTTAATCTCTCCTCTTTAATCTCTCCTCTCCTCTTATCTCCTCTCTCTCATCCTCTCCTCTCCTCTCCTCTCTCATCTCCTCTCTCCTCCTCTCATCTCTCCTCTCCTCTCATCTCTCCTCCTCTCTCCTCTTATCTCCTCTCCTCTCTCATCCTCTCCTCTCCTCTCCTCTCTCATCTCCTCTCTCTCTCCTCCTCTCATCTCTCCCTCTCCTCTCTCTCCTCCTCTCATCTCTCCTCCTCTCTCCTCTCATCTCCTCTCATCTCTCCTCTCTCTCCTCCTCTCATCTTTCCTCTCCTCCTCTCTCCTCTCATCTCCTCTCTCCTCTCATCTCCTCTCTCGTCCTCTCATCTCTCCTCTCCTCTCTCTCATCTCCTCTCTCTCCTCTCATCTCTCATCTCCTCTCTCGTACTCTCATCTCTCCTCTCCTCTCTCTCCTCCTCTCATCTCTCCTCTCCTCTCTCCTCCTCTCTCTCTCTCTCTCCTCCTCTCATCTCTCTCTCCTCTCTCCTCCTCTCTTCTCATCTCCTCTCATCTCTCCTCCTCTCTCCTCTCATCTCTCCTCTCCTCTCATCCTCTCATCTCCTCCTCATCTCTCCTCTCCTCTCATCTCTCCTCTCCTCTCCTCTCTCCTTTCATCTCCTCTCTCGTCCTCTCATCTCTCCTCTCATCTCCTCTCATCTCTCCTCTCCTCTCATCCTCTCATCTCCTCTCATCTCTCCTCTCTCCTCTCTCTCCTTTCATCTCCTCTCTCGTCCTCTCATCTCTCCTCTCTCCTCTCATCTCCTCTCATCTCTCCTCTCCTCTCATCCTCTCATCTCCTCTCATCTCTCCTCTCCTCCTCTCTCCTTTCATCTCCTCTCTCTCGTCCCTCTCATCTCCTCTCTCCTCTCATCTCCTCTCCTCTCCTCTCTCTCTCCTCTCCTCTCTCTCTCATCTCCTCTCTCCTCTCCTCTCCTCTCTCTCTCTCCTCTCTCTCTCATCTCCTCTCCTCTCCTCCTCTCCTCTCCTCTCTCCTCTCCTCCTCTCTCCTCCTCTCATCCTTTCTCCTCTCTCATCCTCTCATCTCCTCTCCTCTCTCATCTCCTCTCTCCTCCTCTTTCCTCTCCTCCTCTCCGCTCCTCCCCTCCCTATTGTCCTGTCAAGCTTTAATGTCTGTGCTCTCACCTTGTCTTGACCTCCTCACAGTTTAATGTTTGTCTGTTTTTGCTGTCTAATTAATGCAGAACTTTGTGTAAATTAGAAAATGTATAGTTTTAAACCAAGTTTTATTTTACACTCATGTACAGTGGGGTTCAAAGGGATTTAAAATTAAATTCAAACTCAGAAATACACTAAAATCTTTATGATTTTAGACAAATAAAAAATGATGGATGTTATATGACGTAGAATGACTTGTTTTGCACATTTGGTCTTTCTTTTGGAGCCCACTGAGATCTATTCACATCTCTCAGACATGCGCATGCTAAAATCTGTTTTCTGTCACTGCACTGCTGCAGGTTTAGTGTGTATGAAGTCCAGCACATCCGTAGTGGAGCTCGTCATGCTGTTGTGCTCACAGGTGAGATTTCTCTCTTTATTCTCTCCTAATTCAGATGTACTATTTCATTTCGACTTCCTTCGACTTTAATCCACCAAAGAGCCTCTAACTTTCACTATTTTCTATCACCACTACATGATTAATACTGCACAGGTTACATTAAAATTTCAAATAAAATAAATTGCATTGAGAATCTTGGATAAGGTCACCAGTGCTGCAACATTTTGCCACTGTCATGAGCTAGTTTTGAGCTGGACCTACACAGTGTCCGATTACAGACCCACCCTACTCCCTACACCCTGCCCTGCTGAAGCCAGTGTGGCTTTCACTGCACACTTTTAAACGAGACCCATTAGCTTACATTATGTATTCGACAGGCGCTTTTATCCAAAGCAACTTACATTTGCATTCAGTTTGTACATTTGAGCAGTTCATGCATTCCTTTGGAATCAAACCTAAGGCCGTTACCAGCATCATGAGCTACTGTTTGATGATAACTCAAATCAACTCAACTCAGTTTATTTATAAAGCACTTTCAAAGCCATCAGAATAGACCAAAGTTCTGTCCATAAATAGTAAAAATAGTGAAAAATCCATGTAATAAATAAAAAAAAAATCAAAATTATCACTTTTTCTTTTATGCCAAAAATCATCAGGATATTAAGATCATGTTCCATGAAGATATTCAGTAAATGTCCTACCGTAAATATATCATAAATGTGTTATTAGTAGTAATATGCAGTGCTAAGGACTTCATTTGGACAACTTTAAAGGAGATTTTCTCAATATTTAGATTTTTTGACCCTCAGATTCCAGATTTTCAGATATTGTCCTAACAAACCACACATCAATGGAGAGATTATTATTCAGCTTCAGATCATCTATACAGCTCAACTTCAAGAACTGACCCTTATGACGGGTTTGTGGTCCAGGGTCACATTTGTAATGGCAACAGAAAAGGCATGATCTCCAATACATGTTTAAATAACATTAAAGTGTTAAGATCTACAAGCATTCCTGTTGTTTTTCCACAGTCTTGGTGTGGATTATAATTACCCAACAGTTTAGAAGTGAAGAATTCTCACTTACCTTTAAGACACTCCATGAAAATCCACTGCGCTCCATAGCTGCCGTCAATCTACATGAGGAGAAATTTCACTTTTCTTACCACTTATTGAACAAAATGATCATAGAGCTACATCTGGACCTCACTGAACCTCTGACCTCTCCTGAAGGATCTAGATGTCTGACTACAGCATCTCCACAGGCTTCCTCTGCCTTCAGAGTTGGAGTTAAGATCAGGAGGTTTGGGGTGTAGCAGTGACCCATCCGGTGTTTGACGCCCTCTCCCCTCCCTCCCCTCTATTTCCCATCATCACTCCATCAGCACGTATAGTATTACTGAAGCTCCAGGCCCTCCATTAGTGGCTCAGGGGACGAAACTGTACCCTAAATATTGATTGGCAGGAAGCAGAAGGTAATGGGAGCCGACTGTGGCGTGTCCTTCTAGAAGCATCTAAGTGCATTCTGCCTCTCTTTCTCAATAATCACTCTCGTTTATGTGGCAAAGAGCCAATCAGGAAAGATCATCAGTGCGCCTCGTCAGCAACCACACCAGGCGCCTATATCATCCACTCTGAAAGAAGACACAAACATTGGGTTACACTTTATTTGTGACCCTGGACCACAAAACAAGTCATAAGATTTATACGTCATCTGAAAGCTGAATAATAATCTCTCCATTGATGTGTGGTTTGTTAGGACAATATCTGAAAATCTGGAATCTGAGGGTCAAAAAAATCTAAATATTGAGAAAATCTCCTTTAAAGTTGTCCAAATGAAGTCCTTAGCAATGCATATTACTACTAATAACACATTTATGATATATTTACGGTAGGACATTTACTAAATATCTTCATGGAACATGATCTTAATATCCTGATGATTTTTGGCATAAAAGAAAAAGTGATAATTTTGACCCACACAATGTGTTGTTGGCTATGGCCACAGATAAACCCGTGAGACGCAGCGCTGCTGTTGAGCTGCAGGGGCACACGTTATCGTGTCTTTGTTACACTGTAATTATATATTTAAGTACAGAGCAATAATAATTAACTGCATGTACTTACTATAGGGTTAGGGCTTGGGTTAGTTGCATGTAATTATGCATAATTTACTGTTATTACTATGGTAAGTACATGTAACAAGGACATTGTAAAATAAAGTGTTACCAAACATTGTCTTTATTACCATGAATATACACACAAATCAGCAGAATTATAGCAATTTACACTGCGTATTTAGAATTTCAGTACAATATTTGGCTTCCGCACAATAATTCTGTTTTTAACTCACACCAAGGATGACAACTATAACTGTAAAGATAACTATAAAGATAACTGTATCCGCGTGCACACCAGCTCTAAGCGTGTGCTCGTCTGCCACTTTAAATGCTCGTGCTCGTTACATTGATTGATTCTGATTGGCTGACATTGTTTTTATCGTTCATCAGCTGGATGCAATTGTTCTGAAAGTGATTCTAACGATAGTGTTTCTCTGTATGGTTATCGTTATCGCTGTGCTGTGAGCTCTGCTATTCTTCAATATTGAGAATGATTTTTAGAACTATATCTTTATAGAGTGTCCATTTACACTAGCTCCGCCTAACAATGCCTGATTGGGCCAAACAAGATTAAAAAAAAAAATGTGTGCATTTCAACGTCTTCAGTGGCGTAGTCAGTAAAGCATAAGGCTTAAGGAAGTAAACCGTAAGGGTCGTGGAGCAAGGTTTTGACGCAATCGACCCGGGTTCGAATCCGCCTTTTGCCGATTCTCTCTTCTCCCTTTTCCCATCACATCAGAAAGGCATTTACTTTCAATAAAAATTAAGAAAATGCATTTATTGGGTAGGGTTAGGGGTCGGTGAGGGAGGGTTTTTATTGTCCCATTAAGGCAGCATCCTTAGCAATTTTAATAAATATAATCATCTACACTCTGTTATTATTGCATCCTGTTAATGTACAACAATACTGAGGTGCAAATCGTGTGTATCTGTCAAAATAAAGTATAAATAGCATATAAATACTATTTACACATATTGCAAAGAACTGCTACTTTTGATTGATGTTTTTTTTTGGTGTTTCAGGAATGGCAGAACTCCATACAGAAGAACGCAGGACTTGCATTCATTGAACTTATTAATGAGGGGCGGTAAGATTTTTAAAGTCATATTCCAAAAACAATGTACGGAGATCTGGTGCGTTATATTGCAAGGAGATGCTCATTATGCAAATTACAGAAAAGTAAGAGGTTTATGCTGTTAGAATGAAGGCTGTTGTGTGTGTTTCAGGCTTCTGTGTCACGCCATGAAGGATCACATCGTCCGTGTGGCCAACGAGGCTGAGTTCATCCTCAACAGACAGAGAGCAGAAGACGTTCACAAACATGCAGAGTTTGAGGTCAGTCAGTCGGTGTGGATCGCGGGGCTCATGGGTAACCGCTGATCATACATGACTCCACCATCTGAAGATAATCTCCTTTGCTCTTCCTTAATAGTCCAACTGCGCCCAGTACGCGGCAGACAGGAGGGAGGAGGAGAAGATGTGTGATCACCTGATCAGTGCCGCCAAG